>JBBPBX010021879.1:0-35099 GCA_038048925.1 Garcialebias charrua
ACAGCAAGATGAAAAAAAAGGGAGATGCTTATCAGTTTGATGCCTTTGTGTCCTACAACGTCCACGATGAGGACTGGGTTTACAGAGAGATGCTTCCAGTTCTGGAGGGAGAGCAGGGCTGGAGACTCTGTCTGCACCACAGACTTCCAACCAGGTAAAAATGCTTGATTTGTTTTTGGCTTTATCAATGGATAAATGTGATGGATAGGATACAAATGCAGACAGACAAGGAGAAGCTTGAGTAAAAATAAATGTATTTAAACCACTAAATTAAAACTGAAGTTGCTGTAAACCTTACTTCTTTATGTTCAAGAGAGCACAAGAAAAACCTGAAAGGTATGCACCATAACTCATGTTCCCTGAAGGAAGGGAACGAGGTGCAACAAATGACTATGGGAATTGCGCCGCCGCACGGTTCACCTGAAGTAATTCAATCACGCCTTTTAAGTCAGGTGGGCATCAGCAAGGAGGCCCCACCCTCTTTGCATAAAAGGGGCTGACGCCCCACCTTCATCCTCCAAGTGCACTTCACCGAGCTTGTGCATTGAAAGGGCAAACATGTGTTTCACCTCATTCCCTTCCTTCAGGGAACATGAGTTATGGTGCATAACTTTCAGTTCCCTTATCAGTCAGTCCACTCAGTACAACATGGGAACGTAATTCATTCACGTCCTGGAAATGCTCTGGAAATGCATGCTTGTGGGAACTTATGCCTTAGACTACAGGCAGCATCTGCTCATTACTCTGTGGTAGAGAGAACAGCTTGAGGTACGTCACATGCTGTGACATCTAGGCTGTAGTGTTTTACAAACGTGTTTGATGATGCCCAATTAGCAGTTGCACATATATCTGCTACTGGAACACCTCTGAATAGCGCCCAGGAAGTGGCTAGGCCTCAGGTTGAGTGAGCATGTACCCCAGAGGGCAGCTGCTGACCTTTGCTGCTGTATTCCCTCTTAATGGCCTCAGTCACCCAGTGTGAGAGGTGCTGTTTTGACAGGGCTCTACCAGCAGCAGGAGTAGCAAAACAAACAAACAACTGGTTTGTTTTCCGCCAACTGTTGGTTCTCTCCATGTAGGCGCTCAGGGCCCTAACAGGGCAGAGCGTGTTAAGCCGCCTCTGTTCTGCAGTTAGAACAGGGGGAGGAGGAAAAGTTGACAGTTCAAAGTCCATACCATTGGGATTTAGAGTCGGGACTTTTGTCCCATTTGCGGGGTTTGGATGTAGGGTGACCCTTGACCTTTCTGGGGCAAACCTGGTACACATTGGGTGTACAGATAATGCGTGGGGGTCACCCACGCGTTTTGCTGAGCACAGAGCTAGGAGCAACGTAGTCTTATAAGATAATAAATCTATCTTAATGCTGCTAAGAGGCTCGAAAAGAGGCTCACACAAAGCATCCAGGACTAATTGTAGGTCCCACTGGGGGGCCAAAGTCCTGCTCTGAGGTCTCTTCGTCAGCACGCCCTTCATGAAAAGTATCATGATAGGGTGGGCACCAGGTGATTTACCTCCCCAGCTCTCGTGGCATGCTGAGATGGCTGACAAAAATACCTTCATGGTGGAGAAAGAGCAGCCCTTCTCTAGCAGTTCCTGTAGAAAGGTGAGGAGCTGGACTAAGACACAGGAATATGAGATAATATTCCTCTCTAGACACCAGACCTTAAAAACACGCCACTTGCAAGCATAGAGAGTCTGAGTAGACTATGCTCTCTCTCCCTGTATTGTGTTTACAACATTATTGGGCTGTCCGGAGGCCATTAATCGGTCCCTTTCAGCGGCCAGGCTCAGAACTGCCACAATTTTTTTTAAATTTTCTTGTTTAAAATTAACTTTTAAATGTATTAATGGTCTTGTCCCTGAACTGGTGAGCAGAATGATTTTAACAGTCAGCAGCTCAGGAGTTGCAACAAGAGGTGCAGTTGTTGGAGACTGTAAACCTGCAAAATACAACACATCATTTGTTCAATGCTCCTTCTCATTTAAGGTCCCCATCCTTCTCATTTAAGGTCCCCATATCTGGAATAGTTTACCATCAGCAAAAAAAACATTGACTGACGGGAGTTTTTAATTCCCGGGTCAAAAAATGGTTGAAACAAAACCATATCTGTGTGGGCCCCTCCTCCCCTTGGAGTGACGGCTGAACCCACGCATCGTGCCCAGACCTGGTCCATGATGCGTGGGTTCAGCCGTCACTCCAAGTGCAGGAGGGGCCCTCTTGAGAGGGCATCTGCCCGAGACTGAGGAGTCTCCAGGCTCGAACCAGTAGACTGAGAGACAGCTCTGTTCATCAGGCAGTCAGAATGCTAAACACTCTGCCTGCTCTGCCTCCCCTCCCATTTGAACTGCCTTAACACAAAAAACTTTCTCACACATTACCACTCAACACAAAGATTTTAACACTGGACTCTGTGTCATCAAACGGGTTATTCACTAAACTCTCGGTCATGTGCTCATTCAGTTTGCACTACTTCTCATATTTGCACTAATGTTTGTACTACATTACTGCCTATAGTCATACTACTGTTTACATTCACTGTTTACATTTATTAATACTGTTTACATTTATTATTACATTTATTACTACTGCTTTACATTTATTACTACTGTTTACATTTACACTACTTTTATCTACACTACTGCAGATACATATACAGCATTCTCTGACTAGCCTTATCTAAGGATGCCAAATGTGCCTTATGTGCCTTACTTCATATGCCACTTTGCCTATATACCAACATCAACTACCTCATACATATACTGTGTACATTAACTTATATGCTGCTGTGCCACTCTTTGCAAATGTCAATGCTAGAAACTTCAGTTTATTTTATAGATATACTTTTTATACTTTTTATACTACTATGCAAAAACTCAGGACAGTATTACACTTTTATTATTTCATTTTATGCTTATGTTCATTGGGTGTTTGGTGTTTTAGGGGTGTTTGGTGTTTCAGTGTTGGTGTAAATTTTCATACTTTTATACTATTATGAAAAAACTCAGGACAGTGTTACACTTTTACTATTTTATGCTTATGTTTATTAAATGTTTTAGTGTTTAGTGTTTAGATGGTTACTGTTGCACCGAGGGACTGAGAGAAACGCAATTTCAATCCTGTGTATGTCCTGTACATATTGCAGTTCTGACAATAAAGTTGACTTTGACTTTGACTTTGAAAGCTGCATCTGGTTTTGGGGAACCGACTTGTCTTTTTCTTTTGAGAAAAGTTTTAAAATCACAATACCTGTCCTAAACGATGTTATTCACATCAAATCGTCTATTATAAGACTGGAGTTCTAGAGCTTTGTCACGTGAAGGCTTTAGATCTGTCTGATTGATGCTTTTCATCCGTTGTTAGATGTCTGTGAGCTAAAAGCTGCGGCTGCGCTCACAGGTGACAACAGCGCCCCTATGGTGGTCAGATAGAGAAATTGCAGTCGCTGTGATAAACTTATCCAGCGTTGTACCCCCATCTGCTGGAGGCTGTGAAGAATACGGTTCAGGTATTCCTGTATGCATTTCAACTTTCCTGTTTTTGAATGGTGTACATTTTGAAATGTTGAACACAGAGCATCCTTCATTTGATTTTCACATATAATCAAATGTTGATGGCAGAACAGTTACACAGATTTAATACAGACATGTCTGCATTTTGATACAACTTGACACTTTTATCTTAGATTCTGTGCAAAACAAGCTGTCTGTCCCTGTTTATTTTAAACTGCAGGTTTAAAATAACACACATGAGGCATCTTTTGTCTTGATTTTCACAGAAATCACACGAAGATAGCCGACGTGTTGATCTTCTCATGGGTCGACAAATTAATAAAGATCACTGATTTTTATTTCACTTAACATCTTGGATGTTTTCTGAGCAGCTCATACACTTTGCATATTTGCACGCTGCGAAATAAGACCCACTTTACTTGATTTTTCACAGGAAATCAGTACAGAGATGGACGGTCAAACAGGTGCACCAACTGAGGGGGCCTCCTCTTCTATCGCACCTAGATGGATGCGTTGGGGCCGTGTGTCTCCTGCCCGTGCTTATCGCAAAGTGGGAGAATCTGCTTCATCGTATGCTAATTACTTAGCTGCGGTGGACGTCCATAAGGATAAGTGGGAAAATCCCCTGTCGTTCTACGTCAGGCTGATGTCTGTCTACTCCGGGGGCAAAACTGTCCCTGGATTAGAGGAAGATGAGGAGTTTAAAAGTCTTTTCATTAAGAATCTTATGCCTTTTCAACAGAAATGTGTTCGTTGCAAGGTTGATTGCAAAAAAGATACCATGGAAATGATAAAACAATACGCTACAACAGTTTTTGAGGCCGAGATACAGCCTAGGATACCATCAGAGGTTTGTCCAGGTCAAAAGGTCACTTCCCACTCGCAGAAAATAGAAGAGGTTCCCTCTCCTACAGAGTGCGAGAGTAAACAGGATTGTCATGATAACAAACAACAGAATAGTGCTACAAGCTGGAAAATTGACTCATTTCGGTTCACAGGGAGTTCTGCTCCTCCTGCATCTCAGGTTGAAAACCCTGAGATGAGCAGAGAACCACACAAGGTAGGTGTTCGCTCTCTAGGTGAACCAAGATGGTTCAGATCGAACCAAAAGAGTTCTCACCTAGGTCTCACAGTGGGTGAACTTCGAGAGAAGTTTATGTCTGGGCGCCGTGACCCTTTGAAAAATGGTCTGCCCCAACAGGTAACCCCGAGAAGCAGCCCTCCTGCCCCTGCCCCTCGAGCTGCACAGTTCGAGACGTGCAAAGAGTCACACAAGCTCCAGATTAAGGAAACGACGCCTCCGCGCGCGGAAGTGACTGAGGTTGTAAGTTGTTTGTCAAATGATTTGAATGTTACAGTGGTTGACCAAGCTGACACAACGTGTGATGTTGTCCTTGATGATAACACAAACAATGTTGTTCAACCTGATGAAGCGATGTGCAGCACTGCCTTTTTCAACGACTCAGTGCACACAGTTGACGACTACAGCGTCAACATTGACAAAGATGCTGACAGCAAACAAATTGCTGATGATCAGCGGCCTGAAAATCAAGATGCTGACAGCAAACAAATTGCTGAGAATCCACATCCTGACGGTCATGAGGCAGACAGCCATCATGATACTGACAGCGACGAAGATTACACAGACAGAGTCACACGTACACAGAAACGTGTGAAAAAACCTAAACGGTTTCTGTGTAACTTTATAAAAAGGGGGATAGCTAAGAGAGCTTACCTGCCACTCACATTGGAAGGGGTCCTCGCGCAAGAAGCACTCCTGGTTTGCGGCTCAGACGTGTCTATCATGTCAGCCGAACTGTTTGAGGAGCTAAGGACCGCCGCTAACGATGTTGACAGGCAAATACCCTTTGTGAAATACACTTATGGTGAGCAACAGGGCCTCGCAAAGACGAGAACAACCCTAATAGCCATGGTTCACATGCAGATTGGCGAAATGTCACTATACCACCATATGTGTCTGAACGTGACTCACTCCAGACTCCATTTTTGATTGGCCAGGATTTTATAAATCGCTTTGAAGCGATTATAGATTTTGGCAATCAGACAATGTGGGCCACAGTGAGCAGTCCACTGCCATTCGAGGTGCCTCCACAAGGTCAGGACACTGACTGTCTAACAGCAGGTACAGCTGAGGTCACAAAGGAATCCCCAACCGAGACCACAAGCCCGGTAAGTAAACCTCCAAATACAGGTGAGACTCAACAATTGGACCAGACTCTGGCCCAGCACGAGAACCTCCTCTGCGTGCTGACACCTTCAGCACTCACTGAACACTACCTACCACCGGTAGAAGAAGGTGTGGAGATCCAAGGGTCCTACACCGATGACGCTGTACTGTCCTATGGGACAGGTAATTCGGCAAACAGCCAAGCTTTCAGTGAAGTCTTGGTTCAAGGACATCTGAGTCCAGAAAGTGACAGTCTACCACACGCTGACAGTCACTTGGACTCCATTGTTACAGGTTTTGAGGACCCCTCCTCAAACAAAAGGGGGGCAAACTCACACTTCCTACCACAGGTAGAGGACGGTGTAGAGATCCAAGGATCACACACCGAGAACGCTGTGCTGTCCTCTGGGACAGGTAATTCGGTTATCAGCCAAGCTTTCGATGAAACCTTGGTTCAAGGGCATTTGAATCTAGAACTACTCAGAGATGACATAGTTCTTACAGACTCAAAGAGCACCTCTTCATTCATGAAGTGGGAAGACACACATCACAACGACAGTGACCCGTCGCAGTCTGACCAGTCAGACACACTTGCGACTGCGCCGACAGTTGTGACACACCTGAATTACGCAGAAAGAGGTAAACGTACAGAGATACGTTGGCCGAAACCTGTTAGGTTCCTGTACAAGGTTCCCAATAAACTGTGCGAACAGCTTAAACTAAACAAAGGCATCCTAACGCGTGCCCATGGACGGACGTCCACACCCGTGTGCGTGGTCCCTCATGACCACAGGGGGGTGATGTTAGGTCATGCCCATGTCAAGGACAAAGATTTCAATAACCCCACAAACGACAAAGATCTCGCAAACTCACAGACTTCATGGGAAAATAAGGTCATCCAAGCACAGGATAGTAAATAAACTAAACAGTTTAAACTATTCTAGTTGCGAAAAGAAACCGTTCCAACTAGAACTTAGAAACGCTAAGCATAAAACCCACAACAAAAACTAACCTTAACAACCGTTTAAATCTGCAGGATTTAATTGACATCGGTTATAAAGCTAAGAACTGTTTTTCTTGTGTGTGACACGTTGGAATCTGACGACCAGAGTGAGTTTGTTGTAGTGAAACGTTGTTTTCTAGTTGCTTAATTGCTAATTTTGTTGTTATTGAAGTTGTTATTGTTTCCTGAACACTCCCAGCCAAAAGAGGTTTTGATTAATGTTAGTTGAAGACTTAAATGGATTTAACTATGCCAACATGCTGTTCATTTTGTTAAAGATCTCAATCTTTGATGAGTCATTGTAGATTAATACTACTTAAGGTACTATATATGGACCAAAGCTTTTTATTTTATATGTGAATGACTTGGTAAATGTGTCAGGACTCCTTAAATGTGTACTTTTCGCTGATGATACCACTTTTTTCTGTTCAGGTGAAGATATAGAACAAATGTTAGAATTGATAAAGACAGAATTTGTCAAGATACAAACTTGGTTTAAAATAAATAAATTATCATTAAATCTAGAGAAAACTAATTACATGATATTCGGTAATAAAAAGAAAACTGTTGATGTTCCACTCAAAATTGAGGATGTTGAGATTTGTAGAGTGAATGAGGTGAAGTTTTTGGGTGTTATCATTGATGACAAACTGACATGGAAACAACACATAAATTCTGTAAGAATAAAAATAGCTAAATCGATAGCAGTACTGTACAAAGTCAGAGACCTATTGAATGATAAAGCTCTGTATTTGTTGTATAACACAATCATTGTTCCACACTTAATCTATTGTATTGATGTTTGGGGGAAAGCGTGTAAAACAATCACAAAGCCTATTTTTGTATTACAGAAAAGAGCTGTAAGAATTATCACTAGAAAGCATTACCGTCATCCATCAAGTACATTATTTTATCAACTAAAATTATTGAAGTTCCATGATTTGGTAGACTATAATATTTTATCAGTTATGTATAGAGCTCAAAATAATGCATTACCTTTAAATATCCAAATGCACTTTGTTAAAAGACAAAGTTGTTATAATCTTAAGGGAACAGAGTTGTTTGTAAAACCACAATTCAGAACCAGTTTGAAGGGACGTTCTACCTCAATCCAGGGAATTAGATTATGGAATGGCTTGGAGAATGTAGTTAAAAATGCCAAGTCAATGTTTACATTTAAAAAAATGATCAAAACAAATGTGTTAAAAAAATATATGTGAAATAACGTAATGTGTATTGTATTAGTTAGAAAATTAGAAAGTGTTAGTCATTTTGTACTGTATTAGTATTAGTTAGAAAATTAGAAAGAGTTAGTCATTTTGTACTGTTGGCTGAAGAATATTATTGTTTAACCTGATTGTTGGAAAAAGTTGGTTGAAGATTATTATTGTTTACATGGTTTGACTACTGTTGTTTAATCTGATTGTTGGAGATAAGGAGCAGATATAATAAGATTTATTCTTCTTTCTGCTACCTTTCATTTTTTTACATTTTTGTACACTATCATTATGAGATTGTCTTGTATTACTTCTTTTGTAAAAAAAAATGAACAAATTTAATAAACATAAACATAAACATAAACAACATATTCTACACTGATCTCCCAATCATTTAGGTAGGACCGATTTGATCGTTTCTATTCTAGATCTATTCATTTTGATGAGTCTCACCATAGACTTCAAAATTTATAGGGAATACCAAATCTTGCGTCGTTCATCTAAAAGACAACAGACATTTAGACCAAACTAGTTTTCATTTTTTTATTTTAGTTTAACCTAAACTAAGTAATGAATGGAGGAATAGTTTGAAAGAAGAGGCCTTCGTTACAGAAGCCCTCCACATTTCTATAGGTATACATACCTTACAGTGTCTATATTGTTACACATACATACATACATACATACATACATACATACATACATACATACATACATACATACATACATACATACATACATACATACATACATACATACATACATACATACATACATACATACATACATACATACATACATTATCTTTACCCACTTCTTCCTATTTGGATTGTGGGGGTCACTGGTGCCCATATCCATCCTTCACTGTTTGAGAGGTGGGGACACCCTGGACAGGTCTCCAGTCCATCCTAGGGCCACATAGAGACAAATGAGACAAACAACCATTCACTCTCTCACTCATACCTAGGGACAATTTAGAGTTACCAGTCAGGCTAACATGCATGTTTAGAATGAATGTCTGTGGGACAAAACCGGATACCTGGGGGGAAAAAACCATGTGTAGTGGACATGACGGGGTCCACTATGATGCGATATTACACCTTCGTCTTTTTTAACTGTTCCAGTGATGCTCTTTACTGACCTCTCAGTAAACAGACATTTACCGTAAAAACCGGTGTATAATACGCAGTATTTTTGCTCATTTGCATGTCCTGCGTATTATACACCGAAGCGTATTATTTATGGATTTTTCCCCATATTTTTAGACCCATTTTTGGCTCTGATATCTCAGTTTTTCATTTTGGCCAAAATGGTGCAGTACCAGTTTCGGCCGCTATGGGCGCTAATGCACCCTGTAGGTAGTCTGTTTAATACCTGCAGACTGTACCAAAAATATTTATTTTAATTAAATTCAGCTGTACATTACAAATTAAGTCATCTAGAGACTTCTTTTAATTCTGTTAGTTTAAATGTCATCAAATGAATAACCTTGTGTGTTACTTGTATAAGCATTATTGAATCCAATGTTTGATAGTCATCAAGACTGTTTAATTCAAACTGTTTAAATTCATGCTGAATAGCAAATGTTATTCCAAAATGTTATTCATGAAGGATTTCTCTTCTCAAACCTGCAGTGAAGATTCAGTGACACTGTTTATCTCATTTTAGTTTGAGCTCAGGACAATCTCCTCAGAAGAGACTTTTGTTTTTGTCCTAATTAATAATCAGATGAATAATATCTGTTTTTGCTATTATCATTAACATAGGTCCCATATGTGATGCTTTAATGACGTTGTTTTAACCAAACCAACAGGTTAACAGTGTTGTGTGTAGTGTTAAGATCAGTTTTTATCATAAAATGCTGACATCTGAAACTAACACTTTATCTTTCTGACAATTTGTAATGTTTGATTCAAATTAAAAGTAATAAAAGTATTACTCTCCCTTCAGGATTAACTCCCAAAAAGTTCATTACTGAGAGTTATCAGAGAAGTGTTTCTGAGGTCACGGTTGTATCACTATAGTTTCAATGGGTTTGGCGCCATCTAGTGGCCATAAAAAAGACTGTCACGGCAGCGCGTATTATACACCGAAGCGTATTATCTACGGGTTTTTCTGATTTATTTCCCAAAATTGGCCAAAGCGTATTATACACCGGAGCGTATTATACACCGGAGAATACGGTAGTCTTTTTTTAGTTTGAATCAAACAACATATTCATTCACAAAGAGACGATTTCTATTCTTTGATTTTGTTCTAATACAAATATAATCAAAGCATTCACCTGTGTTTATTTCATATGAGCAGTATATTCTTAATATTTGAATTATCATTAATATGCTGGTATATTCTGCCTCTGTCTATTCAGAAGAACTATGTCAAAGTTGAATTATATGTCAGAATGATCTTCCAGTCTTGGTTTATATTGTTTGAGACAGTGAATCAAGTCGTAGACGAAAGTTCTAGACACTGTCTCCTGTCCTCCCAAAACATTTCTCTCTGTTTTTAAAACAGACTTTCTGTTGACCTCGAAGTCTTCGCTTCACGTTTTCACTCTCCTCGCTTGGCCCACAACCAATCAGAAAACTGTGTTTCTAATCTCAACACTTTAGAAAAAGCGTTTTGTTTCCGGAACGTGTCAGAGTTTGAAGGAGTTTTGAACGGACAGAGAATATCATGTCCTTTCTCTCATGGCTAGATAAACTGAGTCATTAAGTCAAAGACTGGTTCATCAGCCAAGAATTTATAACATGCCGTTATAAATTCAACAAAGCTAAAAAGCTCAAAGTTCTTCACGAACCTTCCTTCGAGGAACGTCTGGTCTTGAAGTCAACCAAGAGCTGACGCTATTTCTGATGATCTACGTGGACCCAGGAGACATTGAAAGTAAACGAACTAGCTCGTGCGCACCGGACCTGCAAGGACTCTGTGCATCTGAAAGGCTAATGTCTTCTCTTACCAGGCTGTCGTCTCAAAGGTAATGAGTCAACTGTTTACAAACGTACCTGGGATTCAGCAGAAGTCTGATGGAAAGTGTCATTTCTGATAACATACTCAAGACAATTAATTTCCTTTAAACTATTTCTTCCTCTTCTCCTATTTCCTCCTTTCCCATATCGTTTTAAGCTGGAAACTACATTAAGCTAGAGCCTACAGATAAAAAAGTAATATGTCAACTCATTACTGATGTCTGTTGTGTTACAATTAAATGTGCTGATGCGTTTAATGTATAAGAAATTGAAATCAATCAATCAAGCGTACATTGGTGTTAATTTTAGTGATTTATTTTAAATAAAAGGTAGTGTCTTTTGGCATACCAACTAAAATCAACGTTTCATTGTCACTTTGTGGCTTATGGTTTATTGTCCATCATAAATGATCACAGAAATATTGGGTAGACCTGAAAAAGAAAAGAATCCGTGAATTACTATTCAATCTGAATAAGTAATTAATTGAGGTAAAGTGTGTCAGTTTAATACTGGCCCACATATCTTACATCTGGTGGCCTTGTACGAGTTTTCTAATTAAAGGATTATTCATAAATCTGTGATCTCTCATAAACTTCAGACCTCATGCTTGCATAATAATATCAAATTTTTAACTCTGAAGATAATTTTGGCTGGAGGTGTTCAAAACGGTTGCAGGAGCTGCATGTTTTGTCATCAAAAGTTGAAATTATTATTGTTTGAACTCTTTCACACGCTGTTGGAAGCTTTCAGGTAATGTTTTGTCAGCCCGTGGTCTGTGGGAGTTCTGGTTCCGTTCGGTCCAGTTCACGTATTTCACATGCTGTACAAAGTTTTGGATGACCGCCGAGTCATAGTGACTGAAAAGCTAATTTTACTTTGCAAGTTTGCTGTTGTGCTGGTATTTTTACATTTTAGAGCAGGTCAAAGAAGCATATTACGGTTAGAACGTTGTCGGATGGGTTCTGGTGAGACCCGAGTTCTGCTCCATTAAAAAGTGGACAGAACCGACCTTGAAGCGGCTCCGAGAGAGTCCGTGTTGTTTTCAACAGTTGAAGTGCTGTGTTACTAAGCGTAGCTAAGTTGTCCCTATCTAAATGTGTTTGTCACATATTTCAGAATTTTTGAAAGGTATTTGAAGCGTTTATGAGTTGTATAAGGGTCCTAAGTTGTGCCAAGCTAACGTTAAAGCTACGTGTCATAACACGTCTGTTTATGAGCTGTGATTGGATAAAACAAGAAGCTGAATGAAGAACGAGAGTATGCATGTACAGAAATATTGCAAGAGGGCCTCCTTGGTCTGCCACCAAACTCTGCTGCATTTGTGAAAACAATGTTAGACTGAGGGGATCCAGATGTAAGACGCTGGGGAACAGAGGAGGAGAATACCCCAAGGATGCTTTGAAAGGGGACAACCAAACCAGTAGCTGAGGAGGTGAGAGAGTCATGTGCATATTCTACACAAGTTAAGTGCTGGCACAAAGTGGAGCGATTGTACTCAATCACGCACCTCAAGGGCAAAGCAGAGCTGTGCGTCTGTACGAGCGCCGCGCCACGCGCGTGTGCAGTTCACAGCAGAGCTCAGCGTGAAGCAGCAACGTTTTTGCTCCAAATACTTGATGTCATTTGAGCAGAAGCAGGGCGGAGCGTTTAGCTACAGGACAAATTGAGGTCGCTGATTGGTCATTTGCTGACACGCACTACTGATTTGATTGACAGGTCAGGAAAGGCAGAGGGCTGCGCAGCTTTGTTCTGTGTTTATATGTTAATAAAAAGTCCTAAAAATTATAATTAAAACAGGGAGCGCTGGTCCTTGCCCACACAGCAGACCAGCACACCAGGAAATGTTTAGAACCTGTGCATCCACGTTGGACATGACTTTAGTTCACTCGTGACAAGTTCATTCATTCCTCCTCATCGGAGGAGGAGCGAATGGTGACCGCTTCAAGCGATCACTTGACATTCGGCAAAAAAACAAAAGAAAAGCCAAGTCCAGCGATGAAGAAGGGATATTTAATACATTTGTGTCTCATACAAAACAGTCCGCCCCCGGGCAGTTTATTGTGAGACAACGCGCGCGCGTGAGCGGTCGTAAAATTTGAGCTTGGCGCGTTCACGCCTGCGTTCAAAGGCTTGTGCCGCGGCGCTCACACGGCGTGGCGCGGCGCTCGTCAAAACGCACAGCTCTGCCTGGCCCTTCATGGCAACTTCCAGATCCTTATTACATCACTTAGATTCAGCTTCCTCCATGGAAGACTTGCTGCTGGGATTGAAACAGTCCAGAAAGTATATTCACTGGCCAGCAACATCACTAAATGAGGTCAACAGCACCCCACATCCACTATACACAGTGTTGTTAAAGTGCTGCTTTCCCTGCCTCTGCCACCTGATGATTTGCCAGAATCTCCTCAGAGCCTCAGAAGCTGATCAAGAATCTCTGTCCAAGGCTTCACTAAACTCCTCCCACAGCTGAGCCTTTTCCTCAGCAACAGCCAGGACTGCAGCCCGCTGTCTACCAGTCAACAAGGCCCAATAGGACTCTTTCTTTAGCTTGATAGACTCCATAAACTTGTGTTTCCACCACCAAGTTTGGTGATGGCTGCCTCAAAAAGCACCTGCAACCTTATGGCCACAGCTCAAAGCAGCCGCCTCGACAAAGGAGACACAGAGCATAGCCCACTTGGACTGAATATCCCCCACCTTTACTGGAATGCAATTACTTGGAGGTGTGAGTTAAAGATCTTTCTGATGGGTTTTTCTGCCAGATGTTCTTAACAAGCCCTCTCTACGTGTTTGTGTTTACTGGGTCTGTCTGACATCTTTCCCCGCCATCTGATCTAACTCTCCTAGTGTGTCCTGGTGCCCTGTACTGTACACTTTTTTAGTGGTGGATCCTGAGAAAAAATACTAGCGGGGTGGACATTAAATTCCTGATTTTTTTTTGTTACAAATTGCTTTATATTTTCTGTGATAAAAAAAAAGATATGTTGCTTAATATTAAATTTATTTATTTATTGTATGTGTATGTGTCTACAAAGTAAACTGAGCACTGTGGTGTGGTCTGAACTGAAATGCCAATTTATTAGGCCCGAGCAGCGAAGCGCTGCGTGCTGTGAAGGTCTTTTGTAATCGTAGTGTTCAAGGCCCGAGCAACAATTTTTCTTCAAAATGAATTGGCCTTTTGGAGGCCTTAACATATCCCAAAACTCACCATATTTGGTGGACAATCAGGAATGGTGAAAGTTTACGTATTTTAAGGGTGTCGAAAAAATCGCAACAGAAACGGCTCAAGAGGCACCTGGAAATTTTCAAAATACCCTCCGCATTAACCTTAGTTTGTCAGAGAAGCATGAAATTTGGTAAACTTGTCCAATTCCCCAAGAGGCACAGAAAACCCTCTGGCACCAACGTTGTACGATAAACAGGAAGGTGGCCATTTTGGAACGCCGTCCCAAATTTCACACCTTTTGGGCGGTTTACAGCTTCTGCATTTGAACAAACTCCTCCTAGGGATTTTGCTCAATCGGTTTCAAACTTAGCTGGTTTGTTCATAAGGCATGAGGGACAAAAAGTTACATAAAAGGTTCATTTAGGAGCATGGTGAAGGGGCAGGGCCAGACCTCAAAGTTTGACATCTCGCCATGAAAAACGAAATGCTAATAGCACCTACAAGAAAACTGTCGGAGACGTCAAACCTTCAGTGATTGATCCACATCCGGTCCCCTGCAAAACTGAAGACTGTCAAATCATGACATCACTTAAGCCCCCCCCCCCACACACACACACACAACAACAACAAGAAGTGTAAAGTTTTACGTTGAACGGCCCCATCTGACCCCTGTTGCCTAATCAGCATGAAAGTGTGTCCAGTGACCGAAAACATGTTGGTGATGATGATGATGATGATGATGATTTATTTGTTTTCTCAGGGACAGTGCACAACAATACATTGACCTACAAAAACAGGAAAGATGCATTGTGCCAGGTTATAGTAATAATACTAATTTCCGCCTGTAGTCCCCGGACAGGTTGATGTTTAACAAGAGTAACGGATTTTTGTAAGTGGATGAGAAAACCATTAAACACAAATACAGACACAATATATACATACATATCATACCTCGCCCCTCAAATATACCATACATAAAAACTTTCAAAATTTCACCAGTTCTCTCACACACACACGCACTACCAGTTTGTTCACACACACACACACACACACACACACACACACACACACACACACACACACACACATCATATATACATAATCACACTTCTTCAAACAAACCTACAAACTGTACTTTCACTCACTTGTAACTTGTAACTTGTAACGTGTAACTTGATTTCCAACACTGACAGTTTTGGGTGGAGCATATGGGTGTTGCAACGTGGCGAAGTAAGACGGAACGCCATCGCCATATGTTTGGCTCTAAATTCCACAGATTTGAACCGAGGTGCACCAGAATCACTTACTTACTTAGACTTAGATCCTCCCGCGCTCGAGAGCGCATTGGGCGGCAAGCTGTTTCCATTTATCTCTATCCTTGGCGATCATCTCCACCGGGCTCGGGTCGAAGCCTTGTACAGTACTTTCAGGTCTTTCTCAAAGGATCGTCTCCACGTCAGTTTGGGTCTGCCTCTCTTTCTGTTTCCTTGTGGTTTCCAATTGAAGGCAATCTTTGGTAGTCTCTGTGCTTCCATTCTCAGTACATGTCCCGCAAACTTGAGCTTCCTTAGCTTAATTGTTTGGCTCATGGGTATGGTATGTGTCCTGCGATAGACTTCTGCATTTGTAATCCGATCTAGGTATGTAATCTTCAGTATCTTTCGCAGGCATCTTTGTTGGAATGCATCCAATTTCTTGGCCATCTTTACTGACATCTTCCACGTCTCACTGACATACAAGGCTGTGGGGATAACCACTGCTTGCAGCAGTCTGACCTTAAGATTCGTGGATATGGATTTACTTGCCCATATTGATTGCATTCTTCTGAATGTTGACGCTGCCTTACCGATGCGGGTGGTAATATCTGCATCTACGTTGAATCACTAGGATTGATTATTATCCACCCCTTGAACAGGAATTCATGATAAGTGGCCATTAGCTTCCGCAACGCCCCCTACATTATTCTTACAATAATATCTCAGTGATGCACCATCGGATCTGAAGCAAATTTATTGTGTGTCATCATCAGTGAGCACTTTTACACACATTGATAATGTGGTTTAACATATGACTCCAGTGCACCCCTACATTATTCCAACAGTCATATCTCCGATCTGCACTAGATTTTTTTGGTGCATCAACTGTGAGCATTTCTAGACTCATTGCTATTGTTGTTTAACATTTGACTCAAGTGTGCCCCCTAGATAATTCAAAATGTTATATCTCAGTGATACATCATCTGATCTGTACCAAATTTACTGTACGTCATTAATGAGCTCTTCTACACACAATGGTATTGTTGTTTAAAATTTTATTCCACTGCACCCCCTACATTATTCCAACAGTTACATCTCAGTGATGCATCATCCGATATGCACCACATTTATTGGATGTCATCAGTGAGCACTTCTACACACATTGGCATTGTTGTTTAACTTTTGACTCAAGTACGCCCCCTAGATTATTCCAACAGTTATATGTCAGTGAAACTTCATCCAATATGTACTAGATTTATTGTGTGCCATCAGTGAACTCTTGTATACATATTGGTAAAGTTCTTTAACTTTTGACTTCAGTACGCCCCCTACATTATTCCAACAGTTATATCTCAGTGACACATCATCCGATATGCACCAGATTTATAGTGCGTCATCAGTGAGCACTTCTAGATACATTGGTATTAGAATAGAAGAATAAAATAGAAACAGCCTTTATTGTCCCATGGATGGGAAATTCAAGTGTAACAGCAGCAATAGCAACGACAGATAAAAAGATTCACACAAAAGTTCCTAAATGTTAAGAACAATATATAAAGAAATAAGATAAACAATATCAATAATAATGTTCAATATGTAATGGAACATTGGTAAGGACAGACTATTTACAATACAACAGTATAGGCAGAGTGTGTGTGTTAGCAGAGGTCAGCATGTATTTAATCCTTATTGAGTTTGTTGGGAGCAGTGATGGTTATAGAGTCTAACACAGGGGTCTGCAACCTTTACGATCAAAAGAGCCATTTCTGCCCCTTTGTTCACTAAATTAAGCGTGTCCAGAGCCACAATACCTGCTACAACTGGTGGCCCACAAACCACTTAAGTTTGTTGGAGGGCGCTTTTCTAGCCAGTAGGGGTGACTTTATAGAACTAAAGATATCTACGGTAATAATTTTTAATATTTTTTGATATTTTTACACTCTAAGACAAAATAAAAGATGTGTTTCTTGTAAAAAATAAAAAAAACTGTTTTTGCCCAGTTTCTAAAAACTAAAACAATAAACTATACATTCTTAAGTGATTTTTTTAATTGTAAAAAAATTACATATCCTACTTAGAAGAAATAAAGCATAAAGTGAAAGTGAGTAATGTATGTTTAACTCCTTGTAATGTTTCTATCATATATTTGCAGAATTAATTACAGGAAAACAGCTAAAACTAGCTCTTCTAGTTGTTTTAACAACTAATAAAATTCAGTTTTATTTCTGTTTTGGTCAAAGCTTGAAAGAGCCGCTGCAGAGGGACCAAAGAGCCGCATGTGGCTCCAGAGCCGCAGGTTGCAGACCCCTGGTCTAACAGCTGCTGGGAGGAAGGACCTGCGGTGACGCTCCTTTGTACATTTAGGATGCAGTAAGCTGTCACTGAAGGAGCTCTACAGTTCAGCAACAGCTTCATGCATGGGGTGGGAGATGTTGTCCAGCAATGATGTTATTTTAGCTAGAGTCCTTCTGTCTCCCACCACCTGCAAGGGGGCATCCAAGCACAGAGCTGGCCTTTTTGATGAGCTTATCCAAGTGCTTCTTCTCAGCTGATGATAAGCTGCTGCTCCAACAGACAACACCATAGAAGATGGCTGATGCCACTACTGAGTCAAAGAAGGTCTTCAGGAGCACCCCCTGCACTCCAAAAGACCTCAGTCTCCTCAGCAGGTAGAGTCTGCTCTGATCCTTCTTGTAAGGTGCGTCAGTGTTGTGAGACCAGTCCAGTTTATTGTTCAGGTGAACACCCAGGTACTTATAAGAGTCCACTATCTCAATGTCCACTCCCTGGATGTTCACCGGGATCAGTGAGGTGGGTCTGCACCTGCAGAAATCCACCACCAGCTCCTTAGTTTTAGCAGCGTTGATCAGGAGGTGGTTCCGCTGGCATCAAACGATCTTCACCAGATTTTTTTGTGCATGATCAGTGAGCACTTCTACACACATTGATATTGTGGTTTAACATATGACTCCATTGCACCCCTAGATTAATCCAACAGTTACATCTGAGTGATACATTATCCAATCTGTACCAGATTTATTGTGCATCATCAGTGAGCACTTATATATACTTTGGTAATGTTCTTTAACATTTGACTGCAGTACACCCCCTACATTATTCCAACAGTTTTATCTCAGTAATGCATCATCCGATCTGAAACAGATTTTTTGTGCATACCAGGTAGTCCCCGACTTACGAGCGAGTTCCGTACCTACGGGCTGTTCGTAAGTCGAAAATTCGTAAGTAGGATCACATACAAAAAACAAAACAAAACAAAACTTTTTTAAAATAAATAAATAGACGTACAGTACTGTACAGTTACCAAGCACTTAGCCTATCATAACACAGTTTTTAAAGATGAAGGAGTGAGTTGAATTGTCTCCCTTTCACATAAAGGGAGCTAGCTCCCTTTATGTGAATGGAGCCTGCTAGGGCGGAGGGAGACAATTCAGCTCACTCCTTAACTGTGTTAGGATAGGCTAAGTGCTTGGTAACTGTACAGTACTGTACATCTATTTATTTATTTATTTTTTTAATTTTTTTTTTTAATTTTTTTTTTTTATAATGAGATGCATTCGTAAGTCCAAAACGTTGTAAGTCTGGGGCGTCGTAAGTCGAGGACTACTAATCAGTGAAAACTTATAGAAACATTGGTATTGTTGTTTAACTTTTGACTCCAGTGCAACCCCTAGATTATTCCACCAGTTATCTCAGTGATACATCATCTGATATGCACCTGATTTTTTGTGCTTCATCAGTATGCACTTCTAGATACATTGGGATTGTTGATTCATGACATGACTTAAGCCCCATGCACTCAGAGAAGAAACTGTCAATTATTGGGTGACTCTTCCAGCTTCGCCCTGTGAAAGATATAAGACTGAAAATGTATTCACTAATTGTTGATTACCACACATGACATGTTGAAAAGCATAAAGGAAGTGCTCGTCAAACATTCACCACAAAAAGAGGAAGTCACAATAACTCATGTCTGGAATGTCGGATTTCGGCCAAACTTGCAAGGCTTGCAGCTGTAATCTTACTAATGTGGGTGGAAGTTGATTTCAAAGGTTCGGCATATGTGCACCCTGGTGGACGCGAGGAGGAATGGAATGACAACGTTCACGGTTGCCACTGGGAGGCGTTACTGGAGCCTTGGCCGTCGCAGGCGATGTTGAAGATTTGGCAAATGCGTACCCTAGTGAATGGATGCGGGATAGGCATGAGAGCGTTTGCGATAGAGACTGGGTGGACTAGCTGGAGCTCCCGCGATCGCCGTAAGGCCGGAGCCACGCTTTGTTGCGAGGGCCTCAATGCTGCTTGCAGCTTTAATTACCTTTGGGGTTGTAGCATTCTAGTACTCTCCCAACTTCTGATAGTATCTAAGAACTATATGTATCAGAGCAGGAGCTTAGGCGACAGGTAACAGGTTTTCTTAATCTAGGTTCTACTTAGAATCAGAATCAGAATATCTTTATTGACATTTGAAGAGTTTAAGAAGTATTAATGTTTTTCTGACTAAATGTTTATCAATTTTTATGTTAAGAGTTAATGCTTAATTCAACACTTGTAAGAAAAAACATTTTAGTTTAGTGTCAAGATGTTTCATTAAAGCCTTGAAGATGGGGAGGGGGTTTGTGTGGCTTTGTTTCAAAGGTCCAGAGTTTCTTTGAATGATAAGGGCCCAATCCTTCTCGAAAAACTTGTCTTTGATGAATGGTTGCATATCGCCCATCTCACTTCAAGTCTTGCAGTTCTGCTGAAAAGGGAGTTGTGTTCAGTTGAGGACAAACTGACCTTGTAGCTTTTAGATGAAACAGAAAGCTTTTGGTGATGCTTGGCACCGCTCTAAAAACAAGTTTGATTGAAAACATGTTTGATGAGAGTGAGTGAAGTCATGTACTCCACAAAGGTATAAATTAAGAAGCGTTCGGATAAACAATTCGAGAGTCTGCCGTGATCCTGATCAAGATGTACGGCCGCGTTGATGTGTGTACTCCCGCCAAAACTGTGACGGCTCTCCCAGTTTGTGTCAAGGTGAGGGATTCTTGTAACATCAATGCCTGTGTATGTTCTGTTGGTACTGTGGCGGATTTAAATGACACAATTATTTCTAGCAGGAAAACAGTTTGTGTATGTTTATTGTATATCTGAAGAGATGTACAACTGTATGTTTTGTCTTTGTGTCCTTTTTTCCTATCACAAGACTTCTTTAATAAATATCCATTATTTTTAATTAAGTCTGATGTGTGTGAACTTTTTCCAAACAGCCGTGCCTATCCTAAAATGAACCTGATTTAAAAGATGATAAAACTTTAACCATTCAGGTTGATCTGAAATTTCATAAAACATTTTGGCGACGAGGATGGGATATCTTATCTTTATTTGTAAAGCACATTCCTACAATGCCTTGCATTGACCAGGTGCTTAACAGAATTGAGAGGAATGCACCGCTGTTTGAAAAAAAAAAAAGGAAAAGTGTGATGTCTGGTGCTGTGTTTTTGTGTAACGGGTGGGATTCCCGTGTTTGTGTCACGGTGTGATTCCCGTGTTTGTTTTGGAAGCTGGAAGTAGAAGATAAGTTCCTATTTCAGCTTGAAGCGGGTGAGAGTCCCGTATGTTTTGGCCTGTTGTTTGGATCAGCGTTTAAGGGACGCCTTAAGCTGCTGACCGATTCTTTGAGCCGAAGAGTAACAGAAGATTTGGAACCAGGGTGTAAACCCTTGTTAGAGTTTTGTGGATCCAAAACATAAGTATTTTACCAGGGTTAAAAGAAAGAAAAATAACCCTTGTTGTGATGTCTGGTGATTTATTTTTTGACAGCTCAGTTGAAGTAAAAAAAGAGAGGAGCAACGCTTCTCTGTGTGCTTCTGCAGCCACCTGTGGGAGATTCTCGCTTTAGAACAGGGGTGTCAAACTCATTTTCACCGAGGGCCACATCGGCATAATGGCTGACCTTGAAGGGCCAGATGTAACTTATAAATGTAAAATAAATGTAACTACCGTACTCCTTAATGTTGAATAACTCATTTATTATAACTTATTCAACTGACAATTACAGTTGCATAGAAAACATCTGTTTCTTGCTGCTCTAACATAAATCCTTTTAAAATTTGTCAGCTTATGAAAACCCACATAACTCCATTAATGAAGGATGAAATTGTCCAAGTTCATTAAAAAAAAAACGTAAAACTGAGCTGCAAAGAACGTGTATGACACATGTAGCATTAAAAAAAAGGCTACATACAGCCTTGCATCCAACTGTGAATGACAACAATTTGTGTGCATACATACCAAAATAAAGGTTGACTCAGTTCACAACTATATTACCGTACTCAAGTTTTTTGGTTAGTCTTTGATGAGGAGATGCTGCCTGTCCTTGAACACACCAAGTGGATTCTCGCTCTATGATTGATCATGTTCTGAAAATGATAAACACAAAACAAAATGCAAGCACAATCATTAAATTGCACACAGTTGAAACGTTCTTCTTCTTGGATGAATTACATTTTATTATAATTTAATTAAGTTATTAAAAAAATGCTAACCTGTGTTTTTCTGACCAGATGTCTGACACCGTTTTCCTGTTGCCAGTGTGTCAATGTCTGGCTTTAGGTCCTGTGCTGAGGCAATGCGTAGAACAGCATGGAGGTTGTCATCTGTGAGGCGTGATCTGTGCTTGGTTTTGTTCAGATTCATTATGGAAAAAAACTGTTCACACAGATAGGTGCTTCCAAACATGGACAGAACACGGGCAGCATGAAGTCGAAGCTGTGGCATCAAACCAGGGGGCATCAGACGGTAAAAGTCCTGGATTGCAGCATCCTTGAACTTTGCTCTCAGGCCACTGTCGCTTTGAAGCTCAATTAGCTCCATCTGAAGGTGTTGGGGTGCAGTGCAGACGTCGGTGGTGAAAGGATTGGCAAAGATGTCAAAGCCAGACTGTTGTGCTCTGAAGTCAGAGAAGCGCCGATCAAACTCAGTCTTTAACGAGCTCAGTTTGGTATCTAACTGAGCACATGAAAAAGTCTCGGGAAACGAGGCGGACATGCTCTGAAAATAATAAACACAAAACAAAATGCAAGCACAATCATTAAATTGCACAGAGTTTAAATGTTCTTCTTCTTTGTTGAATTACATTTTATTATATTTTAATTAATCTAAAAAAGCTAAGTCTGGTTCTCTGGACATTTAAAAAGCAAAACAAAACTTCATCTTTCAGGGATGAAGATGTTCACATCCTTGATAGTGAGGAACGATGGTTTGAGAGAGGAGTAAAGGAGGCCATCTTTGTGAAAAGAAACCATCCAAGGAAGGGGAACATATTATTTTAGGTGGCTGAAATAATCACCTGTTTTTTGTTTTGTTTTTTTGAATGTCCAGAGGACCACACTTAGCTTTTTTAGATTTTTCTACCTGGATTATTGAGAATGCATCAGGATATATTTGAATTAAATTTTAAGAAAATGCTAACCTGACAAACAGGAAAGTGGACAAGATTGTCCTGTTTCACTTGCCACATCCATAAGTCCAGTTTTCGCAGGAAAGCCGTGATCGCGTCGGACATCTGCGTGATGACTTGTTTGCGTCCCTGCAGCTTCTGATTCAGCTGGGCGAGATGGTCGGTTATGTCGCACAACACAGCAAAGTCACACAGCCACTTTGGATCTGACAGTTCAGACATGAGTTTTCCTTTACTCTGCATAAAAACAGCAATGTCTTCCCTGAGCTCAAAAAATCTCTTGAGGACTTTGCTCCTACTCAGCCACCGCACTTCTGTATGGTACGGCACATCCCCGTGTTCTGAGCCCATCTCCAGCAAAAACTGCTGGAACTGACGGTGATTCAGGCCACGCGCCCGAATGAAGTTCACTGTTTTCATGACTGTGGTCACAATGTCCTCCATCCCCAGCACCTTCCCACACAAAGCTTCTTGATGGATAATGCAATGATACGTTATCAGAGGCGTGTGACAGTTCATTGTTTGCATTTTCCTCTTCATTAGTCCAACCAAGCCCACTTTTACTCCACACATTGCTGGTGCACCGTCTGTAGTTAACCCCACCAAGTTTTCCCACTGCAATGCATTTTTACTCACAGACTTCTCCACCGCATCAAAAATGTCTTGTCCCGTCGTGGTCCCATGCATTGCAGCCACATCCAACAGCTCCTCAGTGATTGAGAGGTCCGACTTTACGCCTCTAATAAAAATTGATAACTGCGCTGTGTCTGTGTTATCTGTGCTTTCATCAACAGCTAATGAAAAAGCTACGTAGCTGCGTGTCTCCTCGACCAGCTGTAATGTAAGATTTTCTGCTAGTTCCTTCACTCGATTCGCAATGGTGTTTCTTGATAAACTCACGTTTTTAAAAGTCTGTAACTGGTCGGGACATACTTGCTCACAGACCTTCAGCATGCACTGCTTCAAAAACGCTCCATCAGAAAAAGACTTGGAAGCACGGGCGATTTCTTCAGCCACAATGAAGCTAGCTTTCACTGCGGCCTCGTTTTTGGCTGTGGATTTTGTGAACAAACTCTGCTGCGACCGCAGTTTGCCTTTTAGTTCTTGGGCAATGTGTTGTTTTTCTCGAAGGCTAGCTTTAGCGTACTTCGCTCCGTGTTTTGTTTCAAAATGGCGACGCAAATTGTATTCTTTGACGACAGACACCGCTTCGTAACACACAAGACATACCGGTCTTTCTCCTTGAAGCACAAAAAGGTATTCGCCTTCCCATCTTTCGTGAAACAGTCTTCCGTCCGCATCAACTTTTCTTTTTCTGGACATTTTGGGATAAATATGTCGCAACTCGTTAGCATGGATGTAGAAACACTGCCTCGGCTACCGTAGTCGAAAGGCATTGTGGGAAAACCGTTGTCGAAAGGCAGTGGGGCTGCCGTAGTCGAAAGGCATTGTGGGAAATGTAGTTTTTGGTCAAAACTCGCTCGTATTAATTTTTAGACACTCAAAACTTTTTAATTAAGCTCTCGCGGGCCAGATAAAATGACATGGCGGGCCACATCTGGCCCGCGGGCCAAGAGTTTGACACATGTGCTTTAGAAGATGAAGTTAAAGAGAAAAGAAAAAGAGTGTGTGCGAGTTTTTTTGTCAATGAGGTTAAAGCTGTCAGCAGAGACAGAAATATTTGGGCAGACAAGAATGATAAGTGTGTGTCTCATTTGTTTGTGAGCTGAAAAAAAAAAACAAGTTTAAAGAGGAGTAGTGGAAGCTGATTGATGGTAGCCTGAAAAAAAAAGTGAGTATGTTTGGTTGCTGAATTTTTCAGCTGGAGTGTTAAAGAGACAGGATGAGTAAAAAGTGTGTGTGTTTGGAGAATGCACGTGTGTATAGCAGCTTCCGTTCCCTTTGTTGTGAGTAAAAACGTAAAAAGACGAAGATCAGCCTGTAATGGACGTGGTGAGATAGCAGCAGTCTGACTTAGATTTAAAAGTTGATAATGGAGGGACGAAAGGAGATGTTGAAAACTGAACGGAGGTCAGGAGACGGTCCTTGTTTGATGTTGTTGTTGTTTTTTTTGTATGCAACAGTGTTCGTGAATGTATATTACGGAGTGCCAGTGAACGCACCATGTGATGTAGGCATGCATGTTCGTGTGTGAAAATAAAGATGCAGAGAACGAAGTAGTGGAGGAAAAATAGCAGATCAAGAGTTTTCGGTGTGTGGTTCATGGGCCAGGAAGGGTCGAGTTTTTTTTTTTTTTCCCCTTTCATGCAGAGCCTGCTCCATTTCCAGAACAGGGAGGAAATGTCAGCTCTGAGGAGGTTAATAGATATGTGGAGCGTTTGGGACGAGGGAGAACGAAGGTCATGAGGGTTAGAACAGTGAAACAGAGAAAGGAAGGGAAGAGGCAGGTTGTTTGAACTTGTAGTTTGCAGAATTTTGATGAATTAAACAGGTCAAGCCCAGAAATTAGGAATACAAATTGGTCTACAGGTGACATTAGAAATTTATTGGAAGAATCAGACAATGAAAAAAAAAAGTGTTGGTTTTCATGCTTATTTTTGATTAAAAAAAAGAAGAGGGGTTTTAAGTTTTTTTTTTCCTCCTCTCCTCCAAGTTTAAAGAATGAAACTTTTATCTAAAAAGATCACTAATTTCTGTCATTCTATCTCAGTCTTTTGCTTTTTTCCAAAGCTTGATGTCGTGGTGTGTCGTTGTCTGTCTGATGGGACGGACTGAGGTCGCGCAGAGGACGACGGGGAGGAAAGCGCCTGAAGGGTGGTGGCTTGTTGTGCTGGGTCGTCACTTCATCGGTGCAACATTGCTGGGTGTTCGATGCCCCTGAGGATGGATGTTCATCTGTGTCACTGTTCTGCTGGTGACTACGCTTCTTCGACACAAAGACATGTCCTGAAAAGAGGACAGTTGGGGTCTTTGCCACGAGAGGAACCATGTTAAGAAGACAGGACGGCTTCGAGTGTCCTGTGGGTCGGTCCTGCTGGTAACAAGTGTGGGCAGAGCGTGGGCAGAGCAGTGGTGTTCGGCGCGTGTAACGTTCCAGTGCAACGACCCTGTGTATCGAGCTTTAAGGTGTTCAAGCTGTTCCAGAGGGTGGAGCCACGAAGATCCATTGTGAAGTGACTAGTTTGGGAACATTTTTTATTGTTCTTTGAGTTTTTATTTTGTTTTATTTTACCTGAAGTGATAAAATCTGAAATGATGAAATGTGATTTGTTTTGAGACTAAATAATGATTAATTTGAGACAGATATGTGCTACGAACAGGAATAGTTTTTTTTTTTTCTGGATGAATGCGTTGTACACTCGTGGGAGTTGTGATTGATTGACTAATTGGCCATTTCTGCCTTTTTCTAGCAGTCTCCATTGATTTGGGTCTCTTCTGATGGCCAATGAACGGATCAGATCCATGGTGCCGAAACTTGTGAGTTTCTATGTCTGACTATCCATTTGAAAGTGTTAAGGGGAAAGTTTTACAGCGGTTTAAACTAATAAAATGAGAATGTGCAGTATCCCTCCTTTACTTTTGTATTTTAGTGCTTTGTTTTGTAGGAAGGATCATATAATTAGATTAGTTTGTAACACTGTCTTAGAAATGTCCCATGAGGTGACAGGGAAATTTTTTCAAAATTAGTCAGAAAATCATAGGGTGGAATGAAGAGTTTAAGAAGTATTAATGTTTTTCTGACTAAATGTTTATCAATTTTTATGTTAAGAGTTAATGCTTAATTCAACACTTGTGAGAAAAAACATTTTAGTTTAGTGTCAAGATGTTTCATTAAAGCCTTGAAGAGGGAGGGGGGTTTGTGTGGCTTTGCTTCAAAGGTCCAGAGTTTCTTTGAATGATAAGGGCCCAATCCTTCTCGAAAAACTGGTCTTTGATGAATGGTTGCATATCGCCCATCTCACTTCAAGTCTTGCAGTTCTGCTGAAAAGGGAGTTGTGTTCAGTTGAGGACAAACTGACCTTGTAGCTTTTAGATGAAACAGAAAGCTTTTGGCGATGCTTGGCACCGCTCTAAAAACAAGTTTGATTGAAAACATGTTTGATGAGAGTGAGTGAAGTCATGTACTCCACAAAGGTATGAATTAAGAAGCGCTCGGATAAACAATTCGAGAGTCTGCCGTGATCCTGATCAAGATGTGCGGCCGCGTTGATGTGTGTACTCCCGCCAAAACTGTGACGGCTCTCCCAGTTTGTGTCAAGGTGAGGGATTCTTGTAACACCAATGCCTGTGTATGTTCTGTTGGTACTGTGGCAGATTTAAATGACACAATTATTTCTAGCAGGAAAACAGTTTGTGTATGTTTATTATATATCTGAAGAGATGTACAACTGTATGTTTTGTCTTTGTGTCCTTTTTTCCTGTCACAAGACTTCTTTAATAAATATTCATTATTTTTAATTGAGTCTGATTTGTGTGAACTTTTTCCAAACAACCGTGCCTATCCTAAAATGAAAATGATTTAAAAGATGATAAAACATTAACCATTCAGGTTGATCTGAAATATCATAAAACAACATTGCACCAAGGTACAACGGGAACATGTACGCACAGTCATCCGAAAGCTAGACTAAGTGTACAAAACTTTTTTTTTTTGCCTTGCTCTGGTCGCAAGTGGCAGCTTCTGCTTTTCCTCTCCCTGCGTGGCTCTTTGTCGTGTCTGCAGTTCCTCTGCACTCATCTCTCCAACGCAAAGTGAGATTATGGATTTGGTATCATGGACGATCAACTCTATTGACAAGATTTTTTCTACAAAGCGACAAGGTCCAGGGAAGCCAGCTTACCCATGACAGACACACTCTGACGGTTACGTGATGGATTCCTGGGGAGAGTAGAAGGTCATGTGTCTCTCAGTCCTGTCTATGGAGGATGTCGAAGATGTTTCCATAATTGAAGATGTTTCCATAATTGGATTTATGATGGTAGGAACTTTACTGTTCAGCATCTGTTGAACACTGTTCTATCGGAAATTGAGGAAGACTTCAGCGGCGATTACTGCCATGTCTAAGCTTCCGATTCAGAGTGAGAGTTTGATCCGTTCCATGACCTCAATAAATCAGCTGCTTTACAAGCTTAACCGGAAAGTGGAGATGATTTCTGAGAATCGCAGGCCACCCGCGGGTTTTGGGACTCGTCAGCGTGGTGGAATCAATCTGGAGGAGGATTCATAGCATGGATCAGTGGAACAGATTCCCACAATTAAACCATATTGGATTTAGATTGTTGTTACGGCCAGTGGCCTTGTATGTTTTATTTAGTCATTCAGGAGTACAACCTCAAGATCTGCCATAAACTTTGTCACGCACACTTTAGGCTTGTGTTTTACTTTGAGCATTCCAAACATTTTGTTTGGACTTTTAAGGGGTGAGGTGTTACATGCCTGCCAGGCTGTTTGTTTTTCTTTTCTTCCCCTGCCCTTTTTCTGTTTGTCTCTTCACAGGTAGTAGGGAAGCTGGTGTCAATCTCCCTTGATTAGATCCTCTCCACCCATGGGCCAATCAGCATTGAAGGAAGCCTTGTATAAGTAGTCTCCACCTGAGGAACAAGAGGAAGTCCTGTCGGTGAGGGAGATCGAAGAAGAAGAAGATCATTGAGGGGGGCTGGCCGTCTCATGATCTCCAAACTGCACTGTATCTTTGGGCTCGAGGAGGACGGGGTAGAACAGTGGTCCCCAAACTTTTTCCTGTGAGGGCCACATAACTTTTCCCTTCGCTGGTGGGGGGCCGGAGTCAGTTTTTAACAGGAAAAAGTGTGACGATTGCAGGAGTGCCTAAATCAGGGGTGCCCAACCTTTTTTGAACCAAGAGTTACTTTTGAAGTCGGCAGTTTGCCGAGAGCTACTCGTCCAGTCTCAGTATCAAAAAACAAAATTTTTCATCTCCCTACTCCTCACTTCTTTAAAGTAAATAAAACAGAACGTAATGTGTTGCTAGTTTTATTTAATTAAAGTATTTTATCAAAGTAAAATGACGCAATATTTGAAAAGCACACCATGGTGTCATCTGGTGCAAGCTGTATAAAATAAATGTGTCTCTACCTTAGTGGCACTTCTGACACTGAGAGGAGGAGGCGCGGGGCAGTATGAGGTGGTTGGGAGGCGCAGGCAGGTCTCCAGATGATCATCAGTCATTGTGGATCTGTTTTTGGACTTGATGATTTTCATGTGTGAAAAAGCAGACTCACACAGGTAGGTAGATCCAAAAAGTGCTGTTAAGTTCAAAGCACATCTTCGGATGTAAGGATACTTTTCTTCTGAGAGCAGACTCCAGAACTCTCCATCCACGCCAGGTGATACTCGAATTACAGATGAGGCAAATAGACTTTGAATTAGAATAAACAAAAAAATACTCCTCCTCCCACTCTGTGTGAAAATAATATTTATGTGAAAGGGAGACAATTCAACTTACTCCTTCATCTTTAAAAACTGTGTTAGGATATGCTAAGTACTTGGTGACCGTACAGTACTGTACATGTATTCATTTGTAAAAAAAAAAAAAAAAAATTTTTTTTTTTTTTTTTTTTACTATTGTTCTGGGGGCCGGACCAAATGTGGGGGCGGGCCGGATGCGGCCCGCGGGCCGTAGTTTGGGGACCACTGGGGTAGAAGAACGCGTGCGACGGGCGAGTGGAGATGGTGCTGTCATGAGAAAGAAGAAGAAGGAGAAAGATGTTGGCGGCGTTTGTGTGAAGCCTCGTGCTTCAGGTTCGCACGGGAGTGACGACGTGATGGGTCAGAGCCGGGGTCGATCGCCTCCGGGACGAGGTTCTGGTTCTCGGGTGGGAGCCGAGACTAGTCGGCGACTTGGACAGACGGAGGAGTTGAGTCACCAATCTGGTGGGGCGGTTGGCAGCGACAGGGCTGTGACTGGACAGGAGGTAGCAGGTAGTTCTGATGACTCGGGTAGTGATTTTGGTGGAATGGATGTGGCTTGTGGTGGGGATGTTGGGGATTGGAGTGTGACTGCTAGCAAGCAGAAGAGGAAAAAGCAGGTGTCAGCTGATTCGGGTTCGGACGCTGATGGTCAGATTGAGGGGAAGAAACAGAAGGATGACCATAAAGTTGTTTTCAAACTGGTTCAAGAGGGGGAGTCTTTTGCTGCATGGAATCCAGTGAAACTGTCCACAGTGATGTTTAAATTAATTGGTGAGGTCCGTAGTGCAAAAGTTTTGCGTAGTGGGGCATTGTTTGTTCACTGCAGAGACAGCATTCAACTGGATATGGCTGTTAAGCTTGTCAACATAGATGGGAGGAAAGTTGTGTGCAGTCCAGTTGCTGATAAAAACATGTGCAAGGGAGTCATACGTGACGTCCCTTGGCTTTACAAGTCCCTGTGGTGGAAATTCAGGAGAATGTACGTGGGGCTAATGTGACTGACGTTCGGCGTTTGAAAACAACAAGGAATGGGGAAAGATGTGACAGCCTGTCAGTCTTACTTACGTTTGACGTGGACACCTTGCCCTGTAGAGTCTTCATAGGGTACATGTCTTATAAAGTTAAGCAGTACATTCCTCCTCCATTGCGTTGTTTTAAGTGTCAACGTTTTGGTCATGTTGTGGCAGTATGCAGAGGGAAACAGCGGTGTGGTAGATGTGGTGGTGAACATGAGTATGGGAAGTGTGGGGCTGACGCCCCGGTTAAATGTTGTAACTGTGGAGGTGACCACACGGCTGCTTATCGTGGCTGTGCGGTTAGCAAAAGGGCTGAGGAGATCCGTGAGGTGAAACTTGTTCAGGGAATTACCTGCGCTACGCTGAAGCTGCTAAAAGAATCCCGATTATACCGGTGAGACCTGTACCGCTTGTGACCCCAGTCGTAGTCCCACAGCCTTGTGCTGGATGCACTTCGCTTCCGACTGATTCAATGATAGTGAACAAAAAGGATTTTGTCTTATTCATGGTGGAAGTGATCAATTGTTCAGCTCAGATGGTTAGGAGGACTGAAAAGATCAAAATTATAGTGAAGGCTGCTGAAAGATATCTGGATGTTACTGATCTTGGTTGGGAGGCTGTGGAGGGCATGATGAGTGGAGGTGTGGCTCCTTCTCAGTCGGAAGGTGGTACTTAGTGGTCGTGGTCCTGTTTTGCTGTTTCTGTTTCACTATTATGGGAACATTTTCTTGTTTTATTGTCTGTTGCAGACCTGATGGTGTTGCTTTCGTTCTGTTTTCGTTCTTTGCACGGGATTAGTTTTTCTTTTTTCTTTTCTGTTTATCTCCTGTCCACACTCCAGCTCTGTAGGTGGCGGTAATGCACTTTACGTTAGTTTGCCAACCGCCAATAAACACCACTAAGAAGAAGAAGAAGAACAAGAGGAAGTCTCCACCTGAGGAACAGAGGCAGTCTCTCCACTTGAGAAGGTCCTCGCTGCAGACTGCGGCACGGACCGGTGTCAGTCCCGGAAGTGGTTATTGCACTCCGGAAATGAAGGGAGCGCTAGTGGCGCTATTAAGGGGGCACTAGTGGCGCTATTAAAACATGCAACAACAACAAAATGAATGTAAATTAATATTTTAAAGGCACTAGTGGCGCTATTCTAAAAAAAAATAATGGAAGTTAATATTTTAAAGACAAATACATTACATTAGGAACACATTTATCCATCCATTAATTATCATACATGCACGCTTATCCCTATTACAATTTTTTTAATGGAAATTAATATTTTAAAGACAAAACATTACATTAGGAACACATTTATCCATCCAATAATTATCCTACACACACGCTTATCCCTATACTGTAGTGGGTTTGCCAGGGCTGCATTCCAAAAACTATAATATGCTTGGTTGCAGGTGAGCTCAAATATTATCGTTGTTTACCATAATGTGTCATTGGAAACTTCATAAACTGCACTCAAATATCCAATTGTTTCAAAACCCAAAGGGATTAATTAACACTCAGGGAGAGAAAGTAGTTTTTACCATACCATACCATTTTATTTATAAAGCACTTTCAACAGGAACAAGTCCACACCAAAGTGCTGAACAAACAAACACGCAACAGGCAACACAGACAATGAAGTACAACACGAAAAACATAAAAACATTGCAGATCATAAATAAAACGATCCAATATAAATCAGCTGGCATTGAAAGCAATGGAGTAGTAGTGAGTTTTTAACCGGGATTTGAAAACTGAGAGGGAGGGGGCCTGTTTGATGAGCAGCGGTAACTCGTTCCAGAGTCTTGGGCCTGCTACAGAGAACGCCCTGTCACCTCTGCGCTTAAGGCGAGTTTCTGGAACTTTTAAGAGTACCCGATCCTCTGACCTCAAAGCACGTGGAGGGACATATGGGTGTATCAAGTTTTTAGAACGTTTGACAAGAAATGATCTTCAGCAGTCGGATCCCGGCAGTAGACGTTGCAAGAATGGTTCACTGTGGATGAATAAGTTTGATTCTATATGAAAACATTTTTAAATAGTCACCGGATACATAAATTGTGTGTAAATTGTAACAGTCTTCAGTTCAGCCAATCATCATGCGCCTCCGGTGTCTGTCTCCTCTTCATAAAGTCCGGCTTGATGTGAACAACTGCTCCTCACCTGAGTTTTCCATCACCTCCACTCGGTCTCCACTGTCGCTGAGCATACCTTTAATTTTTGTATTTATTGTTTGTAGATGTTTGTAACTGAACATGTTTCTGTATGTGGTTGCTTTATTAATAAAACATACGTATTGATTATGATTTTTAAAACATAAACAACCTCACCGTATATAAGGTTTGTAAAGAAAACTTTTATTGATTCCGGTCAATGTTCAAAAGTATATTAAAGATTGAATGTACACATATAAAATACTGAAAGTTATTAACTGTGCTTGCATTTCACATTTTTAAAATAAGGTTATTCAATTGTTAAACAATGCTGTTACAATATATGTACAACTACTTTATTGGTTCTACTTTCTCTTTAATACATTAGAGCTACAATGTAACTTTGCCTGGAAACAGCATTTCTACAAAAAAACAAAAAAAATGTAAATCAAAACTACAACAAAAGGAACACTCAAAAATGTACATAATGTTTAAATAACACATTGTGAAAAACAAAAGGACGACTGAACAATTCAACAGGCTAATGTACTTCAGCAGAACTGATTTAAAAAGACATGTCACCAAAAAAGAACAACAATGTGTGACAACTGAAATGTGTGAACGACAGTGAAAAACAACTAATATTCTCCTTGCATTCAGTACTGACATTCAGGGCAGTGTCCAGGTATGCCATCAGAGTAGTAACGAGGGTACTCTCCTCGTCTTCCATTTCCGGTGAAGCCCATACAGTCTTTATATTTGTGAACCTGTGATGTCCACAGAATGACGTGATGACAATACGAAGATGGTGGACTCTCACTCTCCTGTGAAACTTCCCTGTGAGGTAAGAACATTCACGAACCGTTCGTACGCACAGATTTGTTCTTAAACTGTGCGTACGAGTGATTTAGGATCATTTGTGGCATTCAACAATGTTTTCGTATCCTAGGATTTTTTTCAGATACGAACAAAATTTACGTGTGGTCCAGACCTGTCGTATATTTTACGAGCAGTCGGTCCGCTGTTATCCAGATGGATTTCCTTCACTAATAACTTCATATTTCGTTATTTAGAAAATATTTTGGGTTTAAAAAAATCACGCACCATAATTATTCTTGACAATAGGTTATTCTGTTTGAATTAGAATTATAATTTTAAGTTTAATTTGTCTGGTGTGTCGCGCAGGCTTCAGTGAGTCGTGCGCTCCCCTTGGTCATCAAAGCCCTCCTCATATTAACACCCAGGTACATAAAATTCCCATACACCGCCGCAGAACAAGTACGAATTAAGACTGATTTTCATGCTATTGCTGGACTGCTGTGCCAAACACCATCGGAGCAATAGATTATTATATCTGATTCGAAATATAACCTGCAGAATGTGGTTGCGCGATGGAGGAGCGCGCATGACTCATTTGTGCTGCAAAACATGTTGGCACGCGTCTTGCAGCGTGGCATTTATTGTCCATCCATCTCAGACTATTCCTTGACCACCTCCTGTCCGTGCTGCGGCGAGACGTTTGTTTGAAGCCATTTTCAGATCAAACCATTTATTCTTGATTTCTGATACTGTACGACCCACGGGAGACAAAACATATGCACTACAATATTAATATGAAGTTAACTGTAGTTTCGAGACATTTTAAAATGCTTCTGTTCAAAAACACATCCGACACTTGCGGGGGGTGGGGGGTAGCGGTGCGCCACAGCTCTTCTGAATAAGTGAAACTATAATGTAACACAGTACACTAAAATTAAAGATATTTGACCATCCGACACTTGCGGGGGGTGGGGGGGGGGGGGTGCGCCACAGCGCGACTGAGAGCAGATCTCCGAACGCGTGAAGTTCTTCTTTTACTTCTTGAGTTTGAATGAAACGTGGCCTTATATGGTGTTTTGAGGGGTGGGAATTATGTAAATGACCTCTCCGCGAGCACGCGCAGGTTGATAGAACAGGTGGGATTCATTAAATTTACGCAGCCATTTACACACATTTCTTGAGGATAGAAGATTTTGTTGAATCTGACGTGGCATGTTCGTACGAACACTTCGTACGAACAAATGTAGGAGAAATTTAGGATAAAAATACGAACATTTTCGTGAATAAGGGCCATTGAGTTCCCAAGTGAGATGTGTCTCTACAGGGTAGGCCACATCTGAAGATATGGAATTCTGCAGTAATAAAAAGAAATGAATAAAATTAAAAATAACATCTACTGTATATAAACTACAGATATGTTTAAACAAGAAATGGTTAATTCCCACTCAAAATAGAGCAAGGACACTGTAATAGCTACAAACATACAACAAAAATGTAATAACACATCAGGAAATATACAAATGATTTGTTTTAAAAAAAAAGGCATGTCTGAAATGAATCACTTTATGTTCTTTAACATTATTCTTCCAGTTTTGCACGATTCAACAAGTAATTTTATGAGTCACAATGGCTTCCAGGTAATAAATTTATACAGCAAACAATTAATTAAAATTGTGAAAGTAATATTGCTCAAACAACCAAAGGGAAGTATTAACTAATTGTATCACTTGTTTTACTTTGATCTTTGCTTTGTTACACTTTGTAGCACTTTGAGATTTTTATTAATGAAAAGTGCATTATAAATTGAATTCATTATTATTATTATTATTAATTACATTTCCCCATTTACTCTGTAACTTTTGACACACACACACGCACACACACATATATATACTGTATACTGTATATATACACTATTTTGCACACATATATATATATAAATATATATATATATATA
>JBBPBX010021880.1:7485-24585 GCA_038048925.1 Garcialebias charrua
TGGCATTGACAAAAAGACAGGAGAAAGAACTGGAAGTGGCAGAAATGAAGATGCTGAGGTTCTCCTTAGGAGTGACAAGGATGGATAAGATCAGGAATGAGATCATCAGAGGTACAGCACATGTTAAACAACTGGGAGATAAAGTTAGGGAGGCCAGACTGAGATGGTTTGGACATGTCCAGAGGAGGGACAGTGGGTATATTGGTAGAAGGATGTTAGAAATGCAGCTGCCAGGAAAAAGACAAAGAGGGAGACCAAAGAGGAGATATATGGATGCAGTTAGAGAGGACATGGAGGTAGTTGGAGTGAGGACAGAGGATGCAGAGGACAGAGTGAGGTGGAGGAGGATGACTCGCTGTGGCGACCCCTGAAAAGGGAAAAGCCGAAAGAAGAAGAAGAAGAAGTGATAAAACATTTTAAACACATTCTAGGGAGTTTATCAGCTAAAAAAAGTTAATTTTGGGGTGAGTTACACTTTAAGGAGAATGGTGTGATCGACTGTGTCAAAAGCTTTTTTTTTAAATCATGCCATTAACTAACTGTTTGTAAATATGTGGAATGTATTAAAAACTCTGCCTTCATTTGCACAAGTTTTTTTGTACATTTAAAGGTGCAGTCTGCAGTTTCTGTAGAACGCAGCACAGAACAATTTTCAAGAGGGAAAGCATTCTGGTCCCTCCCCCTCAGAGCCATATATGGCTCTGCTCCCCTTGCTCTCGCTGAAATTCAGCTCTGCCTCCTTAGCTCCGCCTCCACTGCATGTCCTGTCTCAACCGCTGCGATATTCTGTGTTTATATGTTAATAAAACGTTCTAAAAAATAAAATAAAAACATGGAGCGCTGGTCCAGCACACCAGAACACCAGCAAATCTGCAGAGCCTCGCGCAGCCACGTTGAACCCGAGTTTAATTCGCTCGTGACAAATTAATTCATTTCCTCATTGTTTCAGTCATGGAGTCAGCGGAGGAGGAAGCGATCACTTGACTTTTGGCAAAAAAACAAAAGAAAAGTCCAGATCAGGGATGAAGAAGGGGAATTTAATACATTTGTGTCACATACAAAACAGTTTTGCATCGCTTTGCAATCCTTTGAACGAGAACGTGCGCGGCCGCTGGGGCTGGGACAGGCGGGGGCGTGGGTTAGGAGCGTGAGAAGTGAGAAGCTCTGTTTTTATTGGCTGGTTAAAAACTCTGTTTTTATTGGCTGGTTAACGGCGGGTCACTGTGGCTTTTTAGAAATGCTTTTAGTAACACCTGGAGAAGCAAGGGGACTATAGTTTTTTTCAGAGATTACTTTGTCTAACATCAGTCTGTCAGGAGATAGTGACAGAGTGAAGAAATATGTTAAAAATATATTTTTAGAAAACTTACAGACTGCACTACAGAAACTGTAGACTGCACCTTTAAAGTGAGACTAAACCCAGGTTGAGACGGTAACTCCTCCTTCCAAAATCTCCCTGAAAATGGGCGTGTCGAGAGACAAGGAAGGGTGGAGGTAGAGTTGTGCTTTTGTTCACGCCTCCACCATAGTTGCCAAGTCCGCTTATTTCAAGCAGCATTGGGCTTGTTTTTCCCTGGAGTCGCTTTCAAATTTGATCAGCCGCTTGTGGCGTTTTTTTGGGCTTCTCGCGGACATTGAGTCGCTTATTTGTGCTTGTTTTTCAGTCGAGCAGTAATGCGAGTGGTAGGTAGTTTGTCACGCCCCCCTTCCACGTATGTTACGTCAAGGCGGATGTTACGTTCAGGTGCAGTTGGCGCAAGCGACAGTCAGAGCCGGTAAAACTATATAAGCGCGAGCAATTAATGATGAGTCAGCATGAGCAGCATATAGTGACACAACATATATATCTTGTATCATTCAACTATGTTAGTTTTTAGCAAACAAAATGATAAATTAATGAAAATTACTTTCAAAGTGAGTTTAAAATTAAAAACCGTGTTTCTTCACGGGACATCCGACTACACGCGAATGCAACATTGTTATTTATTCTTTGTCTATTCATTCATTCAACCTTTATTTAGTCAGGTAAATCTCATTGAGCCTCGAGGGCTCATTTACAAAAGCCACCTGCTACAAACTAAAGAATTTAGTGAAATGTCTAGACAAGACAACGCTAATATGAGCTCTAAGTGGGGTAAATATTTTTTTGGGCTTTTTTTGAAAGAGCGAGTCGCTTGTTTGTGCTTGTTTTGAAGGAGCTGATCACTTCTTTCGGTCTGGAGATCTGGCAACCCTGGCCTCCACCTGCAACAACCTAAAACAAATTAAACCTCTAGCCAACAACATACACCAAGCAACAACAAAGAATAAACATGTAGATGTATTTATCTATTCCACCCATTCCATCCAAAACCAAAGGCCTAAAACAATGAAAATGAAAAGAAAAATAAAACCGCTTGTCAGGAGTGAAATGCAGCACTTCCATATAAGGTATGCACTTCTCATCTCTGCAGGGGATTGGCTCTGCTTGAACCACCTGTGTGACATCACACATGAGCAGACATGTCACACATGAGCGTTTGCACAAATAAGAAAATTAAGGTGTAATCCACCAGTTCAACCCATAGAACTACCGTAAACACATTTTTAGACCAAATATTGCCAAATATTGCCAATTTACACAGATATGCACAATTATGTGAGAATAAACACAGCCATAGTGCTAGATAACATTTTAAACACATTCTAGGGAGTTTATCAGCTAAAAAAAGTTAATTTTGGGTTTAGTCGCACTTTAAATATTTTAAACATGTTTTATTTTGAAACGAACTTTCATTTCCGGTGTTGCTCGACGCCATTTTGTGTATATATCTATGATTTTGTGTGACTTGACGCACGCAGCCGTTTCATCAACACAACACATCATGCAGACACCCAGGCGGTGCTCGGTGTGTTTACAGACAGAAACAACGAAGCTCACCGAGTCCCCAGTCCAGCTCCGAGTGTGGACGAAGGCCGTCGTCTCCATGAAGTTTCTGTGGGTTCGACGATACTGAACTTTTCCCACCGACCAGCTCACCGACTGGCAGCGAACTCGGGGGGTCACAACCTGCGGAGTGGTGTCCTGCACCGGAGCGGTGACCCAGCCGAAATGTGCAGGACCACAATGAAAAGCCGGCCATGATCGAACTGGTGGAAAGTTGGGAGAGACGGCGCGTTAAAGTGGGATGAGCGTGAAACCGACATGTTTTTGAAGGAGGGTTCTCTTTAAGAGGGGGATCGCTCGCGTGGCTGAAACTTGTCGACGTGTGCGGCGGCGGCCATGGAGGAGCAGGACGGGGAGATCACGGACATTGAACGGAGCTCCTCGGTGGATGAGAGCAGGCTGGTGGTGGTGGTGAACCACAGCCGGCTCCGTCCTCCGCTCAGCGTGCTCCTGGCCACCGGGCTCTACTGCGCCGAGCTGGTGACCGCCTCGGTGCTGAGCAGCAGGTACCACAGGACGGACGACACCGTGTGGATGGGCTTCACCATCGCCTTCATGCTGCTGCCCGCCGTGCTCATCCAGTTGACTTTAACCTTCATCCACAGAGACCTGGGCCGGGACCGGCCCCTGGTTCTGCTCCTGCACATGCTGCTGCTCGGACCAGTGATCCGGTAGGTCCACATGGGGCGAGATAAAGCTTTTTGTTCTGGGTTACTTATCTCAGTTCAAAAGACAATGGGCCAAAATGCAATTATCTGCAAATGGCATTGTTTTATTTGATTCAATTAAGTTTAAGGGGTGTGCACCGATAAATCGGCCGGGGATTTATCGGCCGATTTCCTTAATTTTGGGAAATCGGCCAATGCTTTCAAAGCATTGGCCGATTTCCCAAAATTAAGGAAATCGGATTTTACAGATTTCTTTAGTTTCAACAATTGTCTAAACTTCACTTGTATTTCAGAGCACTACCTTGTGACCAGTTAAAACAGGGCAGCACGGTGGCACAACTGGTAGAGCTGCTGCCTCTCAGCGAGAAGGTTGCCGGTTCAAATCCCGGTCCGGGGCCTTTCTGGGTGGAGTTTGCATGTTCTCCCCGTGCATGCGTGGGTTTCCTCCGGGTACTCCGGTTTCCTCCCACAGACCAAAAAACATGCATGTTAGGCTGATTGGTGACTCTAAATTGACCCTAGGTGTGAGTGTGAGAGTGGATGGTTGTTTGGTGTGAGTGAGACAGGTCCCTCTTGTAAATGAGTCCCCGTGACTCAACGAGGCTAGCCTGTATAAATAAAGGTTGAATGAATGAAAAAAAAAACAAGTTTGTATTGTTTCTAGAATATTGTTCAATGGTCTGTTTTTCAACAAAATAAGATTGAATTTTGAAGGCGCATTGTGACCTTATAACATCTAACAGTGTTGCTTATAAAACAAAATCGGTTTCGGCCAAAATCGGAATCGGCAGGTCAGACTTTGTAGAAATCGGTGATCGGCCAAAAACCTGCAACCGGTGCACCCCTATTTAATGTAATTCGTGCCAGTCACAACAGAAGTCATCTCAGGGCACTGTACAGAAACATTCACATATGTAAAAAGTAAGTTAACGTTAATTTTCTGAGGAGCAGACTGCTTTGAGTTTAACTACATCCCAACTCATCTTGAGCAAGCATGAAGGCAACAGTGGAAAGGAAAAATGCCCTCATGAGGAAGAAACCTTTAGCAGAACCAGGCTCAGGACAAGTGACCGGCTGCTTCGACGGGCTGGGTTTGAACAGGAAGGAGGAACGGATATACAATGGCTGGTCAAGAATCTCATATTAAGATAGAAATAGTACTGAAAACTGTTCATTTCTAACATTTCATTTAAGGAAATGAGGTCAGTTACTATAGTAGTCTAAGCCCATATATAGCAGCATAACAAGCCAACCCTAACTATAGGATTTATCAAAAAAGAAAGTCTTAAGCCCCGTCTTAAAACTGGACACCACGGTAAAGTTGGTTTTTAGGTAAACTGGACAATGTGTCAGCCTCACGGACAGAAACTGGTTCCATAAGAGGGGAGTCTGATAACTGAAGAATCTTCCTCCCATTCTGCTCTTGGAAACTACGAACAAGTAACCCCGGAATTACACCACATGCGTTACGGCTCCGCCCGGCTCCGGTCCGACCTCCGCAGCAAATACGCACCCATTATAATCAATGACAGAATTTACACTGGCTCCGCACGGCGGCGGTGAGCTGCGGAGAGCGGACGGCAGTCCGTCAAAATTAGAAAATTTTCTATTTCTGCCGGATGACGGAGCTGTGCCGGAGTCAACTTTTGAAGATTACGTCGCACCAACAGGAAAAGGAACGAGCACAACTTCCGTATTTACAAAATAAAATCACCACGGGCGGACTAATCCTAGCTCTATACGGATTTATTTGTACAAAAATGCTGTCAAACTATCAATTATGACTATTCTATGACTAAACTATTATATTTATGACTATGACTACACCTAATAACGCAATACAAAAATAAATAAATAAAAAAGTATTTTATTCTGAAATGTAAACATCACTTCCTGTTGCTCAAACCATGTAGCTCATTTACGAGAGAAGATCAAGGCAGCAGTCTCTCTACAGTTGTTCTCCTTCTTTCCACCGAATGAATTGTTTTGTTCTGACTTACTTATTTATCACTTGATTTATCGCGCGATCTCGCACGTGTCTTGGAGCGGCGCATCCAGGCGGACCTGAGCGGAGCGGAGGCAGTGGAAATTGGACTCGTTCAGCTGCGACCTGCGGACCGGAGCGGGGCGGATCCGCGTGCAGTGTAATTCCGGGGTCAGCCTCCAGTTTGAGAACAATGTGCTCTGTTAGGAAAACATGGGACAGTATGATCTGTACTATAAGACGGAGCTAGGTTGTTGAGGGCTTTGTAGGTTAGAAGTAAGATTTTTTAACTCTTAATTTGACAGGGAGCCAGTGGAGAGAAGCTAAAACCGGAGAGATATGATCTCTTACTAACTCCAGTTAAGACTCTGGCTGAAGCATTTTTGATTACCAGTAACTGAAAACTTTTTCAAAGAAGTATGTAGTCACCCAGAGATAACAAACCATTGCAATAGTCCAGTCTTGAAATGTGATAAAAGCATGAACCAGTTTTTCTGCATCATTTTTAGATAAGAAGTTTCTAATTTTTTCAACATTACACAAGTGGTAGAAGATGGTTCTAGTAACATAAAAAAATTGAACTTTTCTATGAACAAATAAGGTCGTTTTGAAATTTGTGGCAGGCAAAAAAAAGGGTGGGTCAGGTGCCACAAGAGGCTTTACGAACCATCTGGAGAAGATAACTACCTGACTTCTTGTGTCATTTTGGAGGGTCAAATGGCAATACTGGGTATTAAAAAGCATTTTAGAGGCTGAATAGAAGTAAAGATGGGCAGAGGTGCACCAATCTACAAAAATGTTATTACAATATAAGAACAATTTCCAAACAGAAGACTGAATATCCCTCTAAAGATTTCATGGCAACGACCAGAGTGGAAGTCAATACTTGATGCCCATGATCTTTGGGCTCTCAGGCGGTGCTGCGTGGGCTCAGGAACATTTGAACAAATTACTGTTTTCAATCTAATTTTCCTCCTACTGGGCATGAAGGTTCCACGTTCCAGATGGTGCAGTTTGACGGATGCTGCTAACCGTTATCTCAGAGTCGAGCTGCGACAGTCACGTTTTCACAAAATCGCTTGTTTTTGAGAAAAGTCTGCCGCTTCTCTTAAAATACAACTTAACATTTTTAGTAATATTTGGAGCAAAAACAGAAAAAGCTTAGTTAATCTGATGCTTTTCTTTCCTTACTGTAAATTAAACATTACAAGGCAATGCAACAAAAACAATTCCTCTATTTGTGTGGTGTGTTTGAGGCCAATTACTCTTAACTGGACGTGCTGCTTCCACTTTCCATCACCGTTTATTGGAAAACAAATGTCTGCAGAGTCCATTAAAGCCCTGCAGCTTCGAGAGCCGACAGGATGCCGCAGCAGTTTAAGGTTTATTGATCTGTCTAACAGTATTGTAGCTTTCATGGAAGCATAATTTATGCAGCATGGACATTGTGAGAAATCTGATGTCCTGGTGAAAATAGCAGCCTCCCACATCGCAGAACATGCGGGATTGTTACCAAAAGCTCTGTGGTGTTGTGGACATGAATCTCTGCAGATTAGACCCTCAAACCTTTTTGTTAAATACCCTGCAGAGCTGCTAACTGTCCCAACAAGATACCTTTAGTAACTTATATGGCCTTGACCCAGGAGAACAGCACCCAAAGGCCCCACCCAGTCTGTCAGACAGCTGGCTGGATCAGTGGGAAAACAGTGGTGGGAGCAAGGCTGCTCCTTGACAGGTTTCAGAGAGTCAGAGAGTCTTTATTGTCATTTGCACCGCATGTGGTACATGAGATGAAAACGAGATTATGTACACGAGGTCCCAGTTACATCCAACAACAAATGAAAGAGAAAAACAGTAATAACATCTAGAACTAACTAAGAAAAACATCAACTAGTAATACACTAAGCCTAATATAGTGGGAATAAACAGCAGCACGAACATGAGTTTGTATGAGCAGATGGTCACAGATGAACACAGCAACAAGAAAACAGATCAGCATCAGCATGATGTGATATTTTGCAGTGTTTATTTTTTATTTTATTTTTATTTATTCATGAGTCTAACAGCCTCAGGGTAGAAGCTGTTCCTCAGTCTAGTGGTTCTACACTTGATGCTCCTCAACCTCCGTCCTGAGGGGAGTGGGGCAAAGAGTGAGTGTGCTGGATGAGTGAGGTCTTTCATGATACAGGTGGCTCTTTTCCTGCATCTAGAGGTGTAAATGTCTGTGATGGTGGGGAGACTGACTCCAACAGACTTCTGTGCAGCCTTCACCACTCTCTGCAGAGCTTTCCTCTCTTCAACTGTGCAGCCTCCATGCCACACGTTGATGCTGGAGCACAGGATGCACAGGATTCCAGGAACAACATAAAACTTCTGCTTGGAATTTCTACTGATAAGCCTCATTAGACATGCAGTCATTTTCAAAAGTGAGCTCACACTCTTTTACTTAAAAAAAAATCACAACTTTATCTTAATATTTAGTTTAGAACAGTAAATAATAAATTAGACTGTGTCAAACTGTAGAAGCAGTGTGTGAAAAACACACACAACCTAAAGGCTGACAGAATGACTTTTAGTTTATCAGCAGTATCTTAAAGTAATATTTGACCCAGTTTGACCAGCACACAGCTGTCTGACAGATGGTGGAACTCTACAATCCGGGTCTTAAAAACCGCGGTCAAAATATGCATTTCAAAAGCGGACTCCAGCAGATTAAATCAGAACTGTTGTTACAAAGTGGGCCGAGGTAGATGCCATGTGGGCAGTGAAAAACATGTGCATGGTGTAAAAACACAGATTTGCCTGCCGTGCACACATTAATGTGCTGTGATTTGTTTTCAAAGTGGCTGCACAAAACATGGCGGCACATTCCACTGGTTGCAAACACCCAGAATTCAGTGAGACTGCAGGTGAAAATATACCTTTTCCCCCTCATCATTTTGAGTTGCTAGTCTTCGGCAGTTGTGGCCCATTGCAAAACCTTTTGAAGCCCACACTGCTGTTTATCCTTGAGGCAGTTCATCCAGAGGAGCCATTTTGTTATAGTCTTTTCCTAACTGAACTCTCATGAACTTTAGCTGAGTCTTTTAAAGACCGACATGTAGCTTTTGGCTTATTTACAGTTTCTCTGACCTTTGCATGGCCTGAACCTGAGTTGAACTTGAAGGGAAGTCCACTCCGGGAAGGATCAACAAGCGTTGTTGGGCGTTTCCGTCTTGTGCAAATCTTTTCTTACTGCAGGATGGATGGACTATTTTTTTTAAGAAGTGGCCTAATGACCTCTGATTGTTGGACAGTTTCTTCTCTGAGGTCATTGCTGATGCCTTTCCTTTTTGGCATTGCATCTGAATGCTCCATGCTGCAAAGTGCAAACCTTTCTTTTTTATTTTACTTTGTTATGGTCTCTCTAAAGCATTGGAATTGAAAGAGTTCATTTTTTACGTCTGTCTAAACAAGAGTTTAGCCGCCTGGATTAGGTCACTAGCCGTGTTTCCATCAAGGTTTCTAGCTGCGCAATTTGAAATAGCGCAGCAGAAAAGCTTAATGGAAACGGCAAATTGCGAGGTTACTTCCTGAATTACGCTAAAAAGTTTATACGCTCGCTTGAGGTGGTTTTTGGGATTTGAGTTGCGCTAAACGACAGATGGAAACACATTTTCCGACTCATTTCTGACGTAGCGAAAATTCACGTCACGTGACGTTCAGCTGTTTCCGCTCCGGACAACATGTAACATCGCTAAAACTAGTTGGCATGACAGAATAAATACAACTCGCCCGATAGCAACACGTACCTGAAATATTCTCTCCATTTTGACGAGATGTGTGGCCGGGTTCTGTTTTCAACCGCTACTTCCTGTTTACTGTAGACATGCGCAGTGCTGACGTCTGACGTAATGACGCTGACGTCTGACGTAATGACGCTGTGCGCGGCTTGGTAGAAGCGCTTCAAGCCAGTAGATGGAAACACTTCTGATCTGCATTAATTTGTATTTACATATTTGCGAGGTAGCTCAAATTTTGCAATTAAAATGGATGGAAACACGGTTACTGTAGGTTGAAGTAGTTTTCATCATGGTCAACTGTACCTCAGTCGGTTGATTTCAGCTGAAGGTACCTGTTTGTTTGGGTGGTGACTCATGTAGGTGGAGACTTGTATTTACCTCAGGGCCACTTCGCTGTCTGAACTTTGGTTTGCAAGAGTTTCTTCAGGAGTGGTGCCATGGATTTACAGTGCTGTACGAGTTATTTGAAAGGCGTTATCTTTTACAAGAAACTCCACCTGAGCATTCTGTGCATGTTTGTTGCGATGGATGAAGTTTTTCAGGGAAAACGAAGGCAAAAAGGAGCATGATTGGTTTGTGTTGTGGTTTCAGAGTTGCTGCTGTTTTTCTTTCAGCTGCTTCCTTCTTCAGGGGCCGTCACAGCGAGTGAACTCACACAAATGATTTGACAAATTGTTTTAAACCTGGCGCCCTTCCTGACACTGATCATCGGGCTACTGCTTTCTCTTTATGGTTTCTGCATTGGCCTAAAAAATGACAATACAGTTTTAAAGAGACACAGACCATTTCTTCATCAGTAACCAGAGTCACAGGAAGAGCGTTGTCTTGCAAATCAAACCTCTCTCAGGAAATGATCTGACCATTAAGGCTGAGCAAACACATCCAGCTGGAGCACAGTCTTTGTGTCATTCAGAACAAAACCAGACAAATGACATTGTTTTCTGTCAAAATGCTGAATTGTAAATGACTTTCCTGAAATTAGCTGAAGAAGCTGAAGCTGAGGTATTAAAGCTAAAAGGAGCAAAAGTCAAAGTCAACTTTATTGTCAGAACTGCAATATGTACACAGGACATACCGGTACACAGGATTGCCATTTAAACACTAAAACACTGAAACATTTAATAAACGTAAGCATAAAATAGTAAAAGTGTAACACTGTCCTGAGTTTTTGCATAGTAGTGAAAATTTACACCAACACTAAAACACTAAACATTTACCGTAATGAACATAAGCATAAAATGAAATAATCAAAGTGTAAAGGAGCAAATGACAAAGACAAAAATGCTACCTAAGATAAAACAGGGTGTCCGCGGGGTCTTGAAAGTTATTAAAAGTTGATAAATCAATTTTGGGAAAATTAAGGGTCTTGAAAAGTATTAAAAGGTCTTGAAAGCAATTTGATGAGGTATTATTTTTTTTTGCTGTTATTCTAGCTTTCAGTAATTTGACAGCAAAAAGTATGTATGACTAATATTTGTTTTCCTCACCGCGGAGGATTCGGAAACTGCTTCGCACAAATTTAGAGTGTCAGGTTACAACAGCCTTTACGGCTAGGCCTATCTTGTGCGCATGTGCGGCTGTTTTATCTCCAAGTTGAGTCTGTGTGTTAGAGTAAGTTGCCGCGAGACCGTGAGAACAATGGGTAAATGCAAGTTTTTGGACTCCTGGTTGGAGATGCCTGATTTTCAAGAATGGCTGAGGCCTGTCGCCGAGAATAACTGCGAGGCTTATTGTACATTTTGTAAAAAAAGATGAGAGTAGCCTCAATGGGCATAAACGCTGAAGCTGAGTTAGAAGAGCTGGGAAAAAAGAGAAAAGTTCTACAAGAAGCGTGCGATTCTTTGCAAAAAAATGCAGATCAGTTGGCAGAGCAGGCAGAGGGAAAGTCAGGTTCTTTAATGGCCCAACTGATCACCAAGTCCAATGTCTTGAGAAGGAGACGTAAAGAAAAACTCAGTGAGCTGGTGCAAACTGAAGAGTTGCTGGAATGCAAAGCAACTGCACTGAGGCACATGTAATGATTGCTTTGTTTATTTCTTATTCGCCATTGTTCAACCAAGTTACTTTAAAATAGCTACGAGTCTTGTTGTAACCTAAAACAAATCAAAGTGACGATAAGGTCTTGAATTTATTTTGGAAGGTCTTTAAAAAGTCTTGAAAAGGTATTGAAATTAACTTCATTATTCCTGCATATACCCTGTTATTACTGCCTGGGATAATGACAGGGTGAAGATGTCACCATATACTCCAGCTAGTTGTTCCCCACAGGCCTTCAGAACTCTGGGAAGAACTCCAGTAGTTCCCCCAGCCTTGTGGGAGTTCAACTTCTTCAGAGCTTTCAGGACCGGTGTGTCACCTGGAAGGCAGTGTCTGCATGGTCACAGGGGGCCCTTGAGAGTGTGTCTGTGTTCAACCTGTCATAGAAGGTGTGGCCTCTGGGAGATCTGTGGTTGTTGTGGTTCTCCTGTAGTTTGTGACAGATTGAATCCCCTGCCACATGCTGCACATGTGTTGGTTGAGGTTGTAGCCTTTAAGCGTAAATGGGTGGAAAAGAAGGAAAATTATTTCACCATATGCCAGAAAAAATGCACTAGATAAGACAAAAGAAGTGGTTCTCAGCAACCAACAAAAACTGTTGTATTCTGAATAACGAGGCTGTGGCATTCTTTATTTTTGGGCAGAAGAAATCCTGTCTGTCCAGCTCTTGTTACTTGGCTCTTTTTCGAACATCCACACTGTCTGCTCAACCTGGGGTCGCATTTCTTCTTGCATCCATGTCCCGGGAGGTTGGCTACATGGCCCATGAACGTTAATGTTAAAATGTCAGCAGCTTTGGGCAGAGAAACTTACAGCTGCTTGGAAGTAGTATTGATGGTCGTTATCCTTAACGTAGAGATCTTTGATCTTCTTCCGAGCTCTTCGGATGGCTCCAGTCTTTGATTTCTCTGCTTCATGTTCAGTGTGGTGAACACAACCATAAACTACGGTACCCAGTGGCTGTTCGCTTCGTTTGAGTAGGCTAAATGTTTGTCAAACAGGTTGAAACATGATTCTAATGCAAAGATTATTGGTGTTTTTAAGGGTACCAACAAATCTGTTCAAAACTATTTTTGTAACAATAATTTTTGTATTGCATTTATTTCACATTTTTTATTTACGCTGTAACGTAAAGGCAGGTAGCCCGTGCTGGGAAACTGAATCACTTTTCATGATAAATGAAACATTGTTTCAAACATTTCTTGAAGTCGATGTGTCGTGATAAGATCAGGCAGACCCGTCACGTCCTGGCACTAAGCTTTTGGGGCTTCTTCAGTTCTCTGTGTACATCTCAGGGATCTTAAAAAAGGAATTGCAGTAAGTTTAAAATCACAGTATTTCAGTGTTTCACTTCACAGGGTTTATACATGCACAGTGTCTACTGTGTTTTTACTACTTCAAATATTATTAATTGATGTGACTGATTGGATTGTGGAACGGTTTGGAGAATGAAATTAAAAATGCAAAATCAATGTTTGCATTTAAGAAAATGATCAAAACTAAATTATTGCAAAAATATATATGAAATAGTATAGCGTGTGTTGAATTGCAGTTTGATAATTATAGGGAGTTGTTGTTTTTTGTTCTGTTACTTGTAGATAATTGATGTTTGAATTGATTGTTTGAAAAAGGGGGCAGATATATATTTTTTCTTTCTGCTACCCTTCATTTTATTTTTATATTGTATAGTCTCATATATGGGATTGTTTTGTGTTGTATTTTAAAATGAATAAATTTGATTAAAAATAAAATGTGTTACCAGTCGACACTCAGACCTGGATGGTAAAACTTGATCAGAGCAGCACATGTGATTATAAATATATATTTATACTTTCTCATAGGTTTTAGCTCATCTGAAGCCCAAACATCTGAAGGTTGTTGGTGCGATGACCATGGTGAGGAACAGCGTGGGGGCAGGTCAGTGTTGGACTCCTTGTTAATTTTCCAGACGATGTTCCTGTGCGCCTCCTCTCACCGTCCTGTGCGTTTTTCCTCAGACTGCTACGTGGCGGACGAGCTGGTGGTTTCCCGCGCCGGTCAGAGAGTCAGAGTGGGAAACACGGACGCCGAGGGCCGAATGGTGATGGTCGACCTTCTCTGTGAGATGCAAGAGAAGGTGAGAAACGTTGACACTGGCTCAGGAGTAACGGGACATCAGTAGCAGCTCTTCTCAGTGTGACTGTGTGGTCTCTGCAGGCAGTGCACGAGACCTCCCCTGAGCTGTATACCATCGCAACTCTGACCGGTCACGCCATCAGAGCCATGGGACCGAACTACTCCGTGAGTCCTCCAGTAGAACAAATGAAAACTCACTGGTCAGATCCACACTGTTTACGATCAAACCATCTTCTTATAGATCATCATGGATAACGGGCCGGCCCATCGCAACAGGAATGCTGCTCAGTGGCAGAAAGGTGAGGCGGACTCCTCTGAGTAATGAAAGCAATGTATACAAATACTGTCTCAGTATTTAGTGAACATGTCTCATTAAGATATTTCTAACTGATTTTGTGTTTTTTTATTTCCCTCAGCTGGAGAGGTGTTGGGAGATTTGTTTGAGGTTTCTACAATCAGGCGAGAGGATTATGAGTTTCACAAAGGAAAGTCAGAGTATGAAGACATTCTGCAGAGCAACAACCTGCCGTCCTCCGCTACACCTCGAGGACATCAGGCCCCTGCAGCTTTCCTCATCATGGCCTCAGGCCTGGACAAGGTACTCGCTCAGTTATTTAAAAAAAAAAAATCTGTTCCTGATGAATATTATTGAAGTGTAGTTATTTTATTATTCAGTGTGTTGATGCTGAAATGTGTCCACAGCATGGTGTGGATTCAAAGACGCCTCTGCCATACTCCCACATTGACATCGCTGGGTCCAGTGGTCCGTTCCCCGGTGTCCCGACAGGAGCGCCCATCCTCGCCATGGCAACCAACTACATCCTTGCAGATGGTCTTTAAAGAAAATAATAATAAAACACCTAAAAGATGCACCTGTAGTCTCTCAAATTCAAATTAAATGCTCTCCACAAGCTGTAAAGTTGAATTACTTTGAATTACTTCATCAGACCTCACGCTCCTTCTTCTTCTGTCAGAAATCTGTTGCTCTTTTCTAAGAATTTTGAACGTCTTTCTCATCTAAATCAGGTGTCGGTGATCAGCTTGCCTCAGTACAGAATGTTCTCAGGGTTTAAGCCAACAGTGTTGTGTGTGACAAAGTTTTGACATTTATGAGACCGTCAATAAAAAAAAATTAAGTTAATGTCATTTTTGTTTGGTCACTTTTTTTCTCATAAATATTGCAGAACAGGACAGTTTGGATCAAGTGGGTGGGGGTTCTAGGACTATTACTATATATTGGTGTAGAAGTACTGTAAATGAAATCTTTTCACTATTTTTTGCCTCGGTCTTATTTCCGGTGGGATTTTTTTAATTTTCATACCATTTTTTTTTTATTTAAAAGGGGAGTTACAATTATTGTAGAAATATATTTTCAAGTTTATAATGTATTTCTGATATTTATTCTTTTGCGCGCACACACACACAATTTTACCCCAAAAATCATGTCGGCTCAAACTTGTAACACTACATACTGTATTAGTAAAAAAAGGAACATTTTGAAAGTATAAATCTGTTAATTTGGCAAATAAAAAATATAGTAAGTTATTTTGAACTGCAAAGGACCATGTGACAAAGTTGTAGTTATATTAAGTCAAAAACATCAATTCAGTGTCAAACTTGAGTTTTATCACAGAATCAATGCACACTATGAAGTTGAAATATTGAAATTAAAAATTTTACTTGTCACTAAAAATACTTACCGGTAATTAAAACCCACAACTGGTAATAATAATTGGCAAACTAAATCAACAGAATCGGTGAAAACTATGGAGGATTGAGCCACTGCAAAACTAAATAATTCTCTGAATACTGATTTTAATTCTTGGATTACTAAGAAAAAGGTCAAATCTGATTTTAATTTCATAATTTAGGCACACTGTCTAGTTCACCATTCACGGTTTCTACAAAACTAAATTTGAGACTTAAAAAAGAATATACCCTAAAAATGGGATTGTTAGAGGATAAATAAAAAGAGGATAAACCAGCCAGTATAATTTACAACCATGTGTAAACCCTCTTGATGAGAGCCTCCTGGTAGGCCTTGAGTTTGACTTTAGTGCTTTAGGAACTAAAGCAACCAACAACTGGTCTGACTCATGAAGTGGTTAATAGTAGGGCTATTTAATATGCTTTGCTATGCAACTGGGTGGTGTTCTTTTTTATTCATTTTTTAAAATCATATTAGGAATTGTTACCTGTTGATTTGAATAAGAATAGTGGAAGTTGCTCTGTTTAACTTAAATGGTGGAAACTGACTTGCGTCCGTTTTAGAAGTTAGACAGTACGGGTTATGAGGCTTTTTGGTCTAAATTTTATATTCCCATTCTGGAGAATATGCAAAAGTGTTTGGTTCTACAGAGATTTGCAAAGACCAAGACTCAGTTTCCATCAATCTCCCACTCTTACTCCCATACACCCGCCTGTTGGCAAAATCTTCTCCTTCTTCGGAACAATAAGTGATTTAGATCCTTGTTTCAGAGAGATGTGACTTCTACTGCTGTTGTACCATATTGGAATTGCTTTCGGGATAATATTTCTTGGAAATGTACATACCGTAGTTGCGCCCAAATCACTTTCTTCTCAACAAGGTAAAAGGTCTTTCAAACTCATACACAGGATCTACCCTGCTAAAGAAATTCAACATTGTGATGAACTGTTCCTTTTGTGCTCTTCGTCCTGAGTCTGGTACTCGTTCTGGATGAGTCCTCATTCTAAAGCAGAGGTCTGCAACCTTTATGATCAAAAGAGCCATTTGTACACCTTCATTCACTAAATGAAACGTGTCCAGAGCCGCAATAACCTGTGATTATCAACTGGTGGCCCATGGGCCACTTTAGGTTTGTTGGAAGAGATTTTTGTGGCCAGTAGGGGTGACATTATAAAGCTAAAAAATCGAATGCTTTTTTTACATTTATTGATATTTTTACTGCTGTTAATTTCAGTTTTACCATTAGTGTGTGTTACTGTTTCTGTCATTTTTAAATCTCGTATGTTGTTTGTAAAGCACCTTGATAACAGTTTATCTGTTTTAACTGTGCTCTAGAAATAAAGATGACTTGACTTAGTCCAAAAGCGAAACGTTGAAGAGTATTTGCAAAATAAACAACAAGAAAACAGCTAAAACTAGTACTTTACTGTATTGTTGTTTGTATAACAATAAAATTCAGTTTTGTACATTTTTTCAAAGCTTGAAAGAGCCGCTGCAAAGGGACCAAAGAGCCACATGTGGCTCCAGAGCCGCACGTTGCAGACCCCTGTTCTAAAGAGCTTTTTGTCACTATTGACTCAAAGATACACGTAAGCTTTCAGTTATATTGGGAACATGTCTGGGTTTTAACGGCAAAATGGATCCAAAGTTGTTGTTTTTTTATGAATCTATTAATCATTAAGGCTAAATTTCACATACACAAATGCAAAATTTTGAAGAGAAAAACTGATATATATATATATTTTTTAACAATTGCATACCTTTACTAATCAATGTCAATGGCTCTCATGGATTTAATGGAACAAATAACTAATGCTGTCGATCATAAAGTACTGTGTTAGTGTTTTTGTTGATCTAAAAAAAGCATTTGATACCATTGA
>JBBPBX010021881.1:0-24321 GCA_038048925.1 Garcialebias charrua
GGTACACTTTTTATCCCTTGGTGTTTGACCCTAGATTAGTTTAATTTGTATGGCATTTTAAACTCATTTGTTTTTTATTTTTTATATGCTTTGTCTGTATTTTGGTAAACCATCTTTGTGTTATTTCATGGCATTTTTTGGTTAACCCTGTGCTATAAGAAATAAGTTTGAGTCAGGCCTTACATGCACACACTAGGCAGAAAAACCAAGGCCTCTGAAAAGCAGCAGGTCTCTCTCTGAGAAAATATGGATCAAAACTAGATAAGAAGCTGCAAGTTGTTGCAAAGAGCTTGGGCTTCTTGTCAAGAAGAAAGAAAATAGTTTTAGGGTATTTAAATCTCATACAGAACTGATCAAGCATATAAATATAATCTTTTATTGGATAGCGATAAAATCATAGCATTTTGAATCATGATGCAGACACACGAAGCCATACGAACAGCAGGCCTCATATTTATCCAAACACACGCTCAAGGCAGGAGCAAGACAACCAGGCCTCTTCTTAGTGTTTCACACAGCTGCAGAAGAGAGTTACTGAGGAAGGTAGTTTTTGCTTTGGCTTCAAGGACTGTTTAAAAGTAACAAAAATTATTTTAACAAAATAATAAGAATAACAATTATTAGAAGCAAAGCGTTATTGCAGACAGATGAAACTTCTTACCAATACAAGCATGCACACAGAGAGACACACAAGGAGTTATAATAATAATAACACATACGCTCTTGGGCAGGTCTGCTTGGAGCAGAAATATAGGTCAGATAGATAAAAACGTGCACACTTTTGGCAAGAGCAGAAGAGAGGCTGCAAGGTTGATTCAAAGCCTGTTAGAAAGGGCAAGCATTTACAACAAAGAAAATCAGACATGCAATGGTTATGTGAAGTGTGTGTCAAGTGATTAACTGGAGATGTGTGATTGTGTATGTGGGTAAAATGTATGTTATTTTATGTTTTCTTTTATGATTCACAGCAAACTAAAGGATGCTTCACTGCTGAGGGTTGAAAAATATAGTTTTGAACATTACATAGCACGTTAAAAGAGTGTTTTTCCACAGTTTGAGTAAATCTGGGTGAAAGTTGAAAATTTCTTCTGACTAAAGAAGTTGGAACTTTGCCAGATGACAAACCACAACTCTCCTAGGGTGGAGGAGTTGTAGCGCGGCAGGACTAGCTACCAGCTGAGTACCCTATACTACTAGGCAGTGGTGGGGTAAGTGGAGCTTACTAAGGACTACTGACCATGGTTCAAAGGGTAAGTTAAGCAGAAGGTCTGTTTTCATCCCAAGGTACCGGGACATAAAGTCTGGAGGCTTTGAAAACAGACAACTCGAGACGGCAAAAACGAAATTGGTGCCACGGGTGTGGCACCAATAGGACTGGTGGACCAGTCCAAAATGAACGATCCAACTGAAACAAAACCTGAGCTGTTATCTACTACCACGACGGAGGATTCTCAAATCCAACAGGCAAAAGAAGGCATGGATCAAGGACAACACCCCACATCAGTCTGGAATCGACTCGGACGAACAATTCCTCGAGAAAACGATGTTGGGGCTCTGAGAGTGGTAGTAAAGGGAAGTAAGAGAGAAGTGACCTTCATTGGGATGCCTGGTGAGACCTTGGTCCTCAAGATCGATCAAGCAGTAAAGTCTTGTGACCTAGACAAACAATGTTGGGATGAAAAGAGAAAAAACGGGATGAAACAAAATCCAACACGGCCAAAAGCAGCCCCTAGGGCTCAACAACAAAACCAACAACAAAGGGGATTTCAAGCCGAAGCAGCTAACACAACACCTCGAAGATGGGGCGACTATGTGCCCTCAAAAGAATATGCTAAAATGACCCCTGATGAAAGAAAGGCCCTTCATGAATTCCGACTGAGAAGGGATGGGGGACCAGCTAAATAATGGCCGAAAGGTTGCGGGTCACCCTAGATAACGCTTATTAGGACGGGGTTGAAATCTATGCCAAAGTGGATGGAAAACCTTACCTAATAGTCTTTGGGGCAGAGGTGTCTATGACCCGCAGAAACCTAAAAACAATATAACACCTTACAGTTCAATTGGCAAACAGGACTGTACAAATACCTGTGAAAATATCCCCGAAGTAACAGAACAACGAGTGAATGAAAGCGACTTCTCCCCGGCTGGGAAAGAGAAGTTGAAGCAAATCATTAAGTCAGCCTCTGTGGCTAGATTCAAAAAATGTGCAACAGAGAAAGATCGTTTTTGTCGGGATCGAGAGTGGGAACAAACCCCGGCGGGCCGAGGGTCCCACAGGAGTACGTGTTAGAGGTTGTGCGTGGCGTGCATGAAGGGCTAGGTCATACGGGCGTACAACCTACACGTAAGGAGTTGGAGAGTCAGGAGCTCTGGATTCCCATGAAGCAAATTCGCAAGGTACTGCAGGACTGTGTGGTATGTGGTCAATATGACGCAGGACGTTGCGGGCACCGAGTGGATGGACAAACTATCAAGAGTATCATACCTTGGGGCTCAGTGTGCATGGATGTTGCTGGACCCATGGGAGTCACTAGCAAGAAGGGAGAGAAATATCTTCTAGTGCTAGTGGACTCCAGGTCAGGGTATGTGGTAGTTAAACCGGCAAGAAAAGCTAATGACAACAGTGTCGTCAGCATGCTGGAACAAGTCTGTGGGTCCAAAATACAACGCCACAGACAAAGTGAAGAGAATATTAGACAATAACACGGTTGTGTTAACAAAAACAGGGAATCCGAGAAATAGAGCAACTGAAGCCAATTCCTAGCTAATTCAAAACCAGAAACCGGATTATGGCCAATGAACCAAGTACCATGCTCCCCTATCGTAGAATGGCCACTATATGCGGGGGAGTTATCTTAAGACAACAACCTCAGAGCTTTGGGCAGGTAGGGCTCTGAAGATCTTGGAGTACGCCAAGAGAAGATGCCTGTCAGCAGAATGCGAAATGATCAAGTTGATTAAAGCTGCAAAACAGCTGTGAAGTCAACATGGAACCTACTGGCCTTCCCATTTGGTGGGAGGGACCAGGAAAAGATAAGCCCCTCAAACCTGAGGCGAAGAGAAAATAATGAAACTGTGAGCCCCTTAAACCTGAGGCAAAGAAACAAAAAGAGATGAAAAAATAAGCCCCTCAGAGCTGAGGTGAAAAGAAAGAAGATGTACGGGAGTTGCAACTAAAACCCGTAAAAGTAATGGATGCTTTTATTTGTGAAAAGTAGGACCACAGTTCTACTAAGAGTAATGATCCTCACACTATGGAAATTGAGTGAGAGAGGCCCAGAAGATTGTACCTGTAAGTGGGAGGGGACTATGGTAAAGTACTGTGTAAATTGTCAAACGAGGCACAAAGGGTAGACACGCCCATAAGACCTGACTCCACCCAGTGGATTAAAGTCTCAGTACAGATGGTCGTGGCTCCACACAAGGGAGTGTACTTGGTGGGAGCTACGATACAGCTGATCAAAGACAATAAAGAAGACAGAAAAGTCCCAACCCAAGTAAAACAGAGAAAAAGCAAAGTGTGCTGAACGCTTGGGCCAGCAAGACATTTCTGAGGGAATGGAAGCACATGAACAAGGAAATGGACAACTAAAAACTGAACGACGGGGCGCTAGAATCATCAAAGGATCTCATCATCGCAGAAAGAAAGGTAGAGAATTATTAGATCAAATCGTGAGGTGTCCAAATTATATCTGGAAAGGGAGAGATAATATAAAATCTGCAAAAATCATTGAAACATGCTGGTCCTGGGACAGAGACCCGCTTTACAATGACTCAGACTCAGAGGATGAGGCACCCACTTATGTGTGGAATTTGCTGATTCAACGATCCAGGACAGGACCGTATCAACCAGCTCTAATTGTACGGAAAGAACTAGTAAAGTTAGACCGTCCCAGAAAAGATTACACCCTAAAGTTTAACAGAACCAAAAATTACTACTGCTCATGTATAATGTTCTACAGGAACAAAGACCTAACTAAAGGGTCTCTTAGAGGTGTCACTGACTACGCAGTAACAAAAGACTCATGGAGAAGGCCATACAACCCCAGCCCAATGGGGACACCATGGATCTTCAATGTTGTCTATTTAATAGTACTCGGAATGCAATTCAAAATCAGATGGGGCCATAATTACAGAGAGCCACATCAAACACATTTCTGCGAGATCTCCATAGGGGAGTTGGAGGTTTGGACAACAAGCCGAGCCATGAAAATAAGCATCTACAACCGAGAAACTAACCCAAACAAAATAGTGGTTGAAAACACTGAGCTGCCCCTAAGAATGCTGTGTGATCGAGTCTGCACATCCATCAACGATTGGGAAGAATACCCAGTACGGATGGCTTACAGGACGACTGTATCGTACAGAGGACACCCTCTTGTCAGTACGGTAACAGCGTTGGAAGAATGGGGTGAACACTATGTGCAATATGGAAGAAAATCCAGGGAAATGTTCAGACAGAGACTGTGGGAGGCGGAGGAACAGCGTCGAAGAGGTGAGGACCCATCTGACGAACCTTTTTGTGGGCTGCAAGGCCCCCAGCTTGAACCTACATGTTGGGGGGTCTACCAATGGAAGTGGGTGTGGAGAGGGTTGAGACCAGAATTGCCACACCCATCGCCTCTCTGCGTGGAACTGTACAAAGGACGTGTGAAAGGAAAAGAGGGCCAAGTCCCAGTGTGAGTCAAGTGCGACCACATTGGGCCCGAAAATACTAGCCCTAAAGATAGCAAAAAGCATAGTATGGTTCGACAAACCCAAAATTGACATCTCTATATGGGAAAACTACACCAAGAACTATTTCTACACAAACACTAATAATACCAGAAGTCTCATTTGGATGAACCTCAAGAAGAATATCACCCTAAGCTTTGTCCTCCAACCTCACCATGGATATTTAATGTGGTCTACCTGACGATAAAAGGAATGAATCAAATTGAAATGGGGACCCAAACCGCAACAGAAATGGCACCTGGAAGGACCCCAGCCTGAACCTACCGAATGGCTGGTGATTCGGTGGAAGTGGATGTGGTAAAGGTTGCAACCTGGATGGCCACACCCCTCTCCACTATATCTGGAACTCCTCAAAGATCTAGTGACTATAACTCACAGGCGCTCGAAGAGGGAGCCCAGAGCTGAAAGAAACGAAGTCTGAATAGAAACTCTCTCAACAATGACTCACCTGGAAAGTAGACTAAGTCGAGATGATTCAAACAGCGATGCAGATCCACACATCTATGAAGATGTACCATACATCTATGAAGATATGGCGACCCCTAACCGACCTAAGGACTGTTTAAGGATTATGAGAATGGATAAAGCAACTTGTCTACGAACCCTGCTGCGGGGATTCGTAGTGTTAATAGGCTTAGTTATGTTGTTGGTTATTTTGTATCAAGCCGGAATCAGACCATGGAGCCTAACGCATGTAAAAGTCTCCCATGGGAGATCCAAATATGCAAACATGACCTGCTGGGAAACCACGCAAAGAGACATCTTCGTACCATGGGACAGAAATGAAACTGTTGAAAATCTTACCAAGACCTGGGAAAGAGTAAGACTAGCAGGCTATCCAGCTTGGATGTACCGGCTGGGAAACACCCCTGAATGGGTGTCAGCAGTGGAAGCTGAGAACCTAACGGGGCCTGACAAACCCCACTTCAAGGTAATCAATCTACTGATTTTGCCTGAAGGAATTGTGACCTGGATAATGCTCCTACATCACAACATAAAAAGGACAACGAGATGTAACTGGATTCATCTGGACAAAGAAACCCCTGAATGGCACTGTGATTGGGGCTGTAGACCACTAATGGGATTATGCCACCAAGGATATTGGGAGGCTGAAGTGATTTATCCTGCCCCACCGAAGGACGACAGCTGCCAAGCCATACTCCCTCGTTGGGAATTTTGGGGTAATATTCATCTGGACTGTGACAAAGTCCCTCCTTTCATCAGAAGAAACCAGACTGGAGAACATCAAAACCTAACCAAAAGTCAAGACTGTCCACACCGTAAAACACAAGACGGTGCCAGAATCAACGCTACTGAGCAAAGTCCCAAAGTACGACCCAGGAGGTTTGATTCCGAAAGCAGAAAGAAATTGATAATTTTAGCCAACACCGCTTAAAAACCCTCCCCGGCTCTTGCTAGTAGTTTACTTATTTACTTCTTTACTTATTTCACTTATTTACTTATTTACAATGTCCTGATACAACCGGCCCAGCTAAGCCGGAAGAACCTGACAGCGCTATCCCAGTCAGTTCAGCAGTTGCTGATCCCATTGACTCAGAGTCTGACTTGATTCTTGAAGACTCACTGTAACACCACCGCTTCAGTAGAGGTGGATGGCAATGCTGCCTACTCGCCTGAAGGATGTCTGAAGCCAGGGAGAATGCTGATCCTGATGCTCGATCAACAAGGGAGAACGAAGAATCATTGACCACTACAGGATCTCCGGAGATGACCTGAGGAGATGACCTGAGGAGATGACCTGAGGAGATGACCTGAGAAGGACGACCTCACCTCAGCCGGGCGGCACACGTGGAACCAACCAGGATGACTACACCATGATGGAGGTTGAGAAGAAGCGAACAGCAATCCAGGGTCCAGAGGCTCCAAGGATCCTGCGTGACCTGACGTCGAGATCTCGGGGTCCCAGATGGCATGGACACAGATGACGAGAAGATCACGATGAGTGTTAAAGGACTTGTTTGAGCAGTACCGCCTGTTTTCAAGCAGGGGATGTCAAAGTATGCAGGACTTTTATATTGAAAACAGACTTATACTGCTACAAAAATCTTTACAACACATATACACACACATGGTAAGTTGCCTTTGGCACAGGGCTGAGAGCAGGGTGTGGTACACTTTTTATCCCTTGGTGTTTGACCCTAGATTAGTTTAATTTGTATGGCATTTTAAACTCATTTGTTTTTTATTTTTTATATGCTTTGTCTGTATTTTGGTAAACCATCTTTGTGTTATTTCATGGCATTTTTTGGTTAACCCTGTGCTATAAGAAATAAGTTTGAGTCAGGCCTTACATGCACACACTAGGCAGAAAAACCAAGGCCTCTGAAAAGCAGCAGGTCTCTCTCTGAGAAAATATGGATCAAAACTAGATAAGAAGCTGCAAGTTGTTGCAAAGAGCTTGGGCTTCTTGTCAAGAAGAAAGAAAATAGTTTTAGGGTATTTAAATCTCATACAGAACTGATCAAGCATATAAATATAATCTTTTATTGGATAGCGATAAAATCATAGCATTTTGAATCATGATGCAGACACACGAAGCCATACGAACAGCAGGCCTCATATTTATCCAAACACACGCTCAAGGCAGGAGCAAGACAACCAGGCCTCTTCTTAGTGTTTCACACAGCTGCAGAAGAGAGTTACTGAGGAAGGTAGTTTTTGCTTTGGCTTCAAGGACTGTTTAAAAGTAACAAAAATTATTTTAACAAAATAATAAGAATAACAATTATTAGAAGCAAAGCGTTATTACAGACAGATGAAACTTCTTACCAATACAAGCATGCACACAGAGAGACACACAAGGAGACACACAAGGAGCAATATTATAGGCAGAAACATGGATGTGCTATGGGGTCTCCAGTTTCTCCTATTGTTGCCAACCTGTACATGGAGGAGGTAGAAAAGAGAGCCTTGACATCCTTTACGGGGAGACCACCAAGTCATTGGTTCAGGTATGTTGATGACACCTGGGTTAAAATTAAATCTCAGGAAGTCCAACATTTCACTGATCACATCAACTCTGTGGATAAATATATCAAGTTCACACGAGAAGATGTAAGAAATGGCAGGTTGGCTTTCTTGGACTGTGAGGTCTCAGTTTCTGATAGAGGAAATTTGCAAACTGAGGTGTACCGCAAACCCACCCACACAGACCAGTATTTACAGTTTGACTCCCATCACCCTCTGGAGCACAAGTTAGGAGTCATCAGGACTCTGTACCACAGAGCAGACAGCGTCCCCACTAACGCAGGAGCCAGACAGAAGGAGAAATCACACACAAAACAGGCTCTAGAGAAATGTGGATATCCTAACTGGGCCTTCCTGAAAGCAGAGAAGAAACCCAAACAGGACTCCAGCCAGCCATCAGGTGAAAAGAAGGAACCCAGACCCAGACCAGTGGCCATTCCATATGTTGCAGGGGTTTCAGAGACATTGAGACGTTTATTTTCTAAACACAACGTCCCAGTGGCTTTTAAACCTCAAAATACATTACGGCAAAAACTGGTTCATCCCAAAGATCCAGTCCCCCGGCAAAAACAGAGTAACATTGTGTATGCTGTTCAGTGTCAGGAGGGCTGTGATCAGTCTTATATCGGGGAAACTAAACAGCCACTGGCCAAAAGGATGGCCCAGCACAGAAGATCAACATCATCAGGTCAGGACTCTGCAGTCTACACTCATCTCCAGGCCAGCGGTCACTCTTTCAGGGATGAAGATGTTCACATCCTTGATAGAGAGGAACGATGGTTTGAGAGAGGAGTAAAGGAGGCCATCTTTGTGAAAAGAAACCGCCCATCATTAAACAGGGGTGGAGGCCTCCGAGTTCAACTGTCCCCCTCCTACAATGCTGTGATTGCTGGTATCACTCAGCCCTCTGTGAATAGCAAACAACCATCAGGGTGCTAACGATCCATTGTTAGGCTGATGGTCCTCCTTGATCATGTGAGCAGCTGGTTTCAGGCTGTCATCAGCCAACTGGTTGTGTAACACTGTGAGAGGGTGCTATTTATAAGACTGAGCTGAACCCAGCACCTCAGACTGAGGAAGTCTTTCGGACGAAAGACGAAACGTTTCTACAATTTTTTGCTTTGTTTTTTTTTTTGTTTTTTGAATGTCCAGAGGACCAGACTTAGCTTTTTTAGATTTTTCTACCTGGATTATTGAGCATGCATCAGGGTACACAAGGAGTTATAATAATAATAACACATACGCTCTTGGGCAGGTCTGCTTGGAGCAGAAATATAGGTCAGATAGATAAAAACGTGCACACTTTTGGCAAGAGCAGAAGAGAGGCTGCAAGGTTGATTCAAAGCCTGTTAGAAAGGGCAAGCATTTACAACAAAGAAAATCAGACATGCAATGGTTATGTGAAGTGTGTGTCAAGTGATTAACTGGAGATGTGTGATTGTGTATGTGGGTAAAATGTATGTTATTTTATGTTTTCTTTTATGATTCACAGCAAACTAAAGGATGCTTCACTGCTGAGGGTTGAAAAATATAGTTTTGAACATTACATAGCACGTTAAAAGAGTGTTTTTCCACAGTTTGAGTAAATCTGGGTGAAAGTTGAAAATTTCTTCTGACTGAAGAAGTTGGAACTTTGCCAGATGACAGATGGCATTGAGTCATTCTCTGCTAAGGGAGGGTGACAGCTGGAGAGACATTATGTCACCAGTCCGGTGAAGGCTGAGAAAGTTACCTCATCACTGACCAATGAAAAAACAGGAAAATGACATGGTTGTCTAGAATAGTGGGGGTCAAACCCTTTTCTTGACTATAAATAAGGCTGTCTGAGAGGAGAAAGGGGCTGAAGATTTTTTGAAGACCATTTGGATATTACTGGACAAAGATGGACGCTCTGGAACTACAAAGAAGAAGATAGAATATTCTAAAAAGACTCTCCTTGGACAAAAAAGGAGATATTTTTGCTTCAGCCTGGATCCCTTGCTATTCTTCTTCAAAAATTGGATTAATTGCAGAGCTGGAATATAGCCTCAAATCTCGATTCAGGATTGAGGTATTTTTTCCTTACCTTTGGTAAAAAGCCCCTGTGGATTTGCCGAACAGAAGGTAAGGAAATATTCCCATTCTTGTCCAGAGCATTAAAATTATATTAAATTTAGTATAAACAAGCAACAAGACTGCTACTACCTTAAGACAGAAAATCAGTTACAAGGATAACTTTGTTTGGTGAAAAATTAAATGAATTTTGGAAGAACCGAGCGCTGTTTATGTTAGTGGAACAAAGTGTACTTTTTATCTCCGCTCTGCTGTAGAGGGTCTCTCGTCGGCCAATGATGGATTAAAAGCTGCTCTTTTGTGGAATACTATTTCTCCTGATTTGAAAAGATTTTTTGTGGAACAAACAAGTTCTTTTTGATTTAATTCAACTATTAGTTAAGTTACTGTTTTGGGTCATCCGAGACCGACCCCGGAGCAGGATCTGCCCACTGAAGGCTGACTGGCCTTGGACTGAGAACTGAGAAAACACGGTGTGCTCTTTATCTCCACCCTGCTGAAAATACCTCATCAACTGGACAGAACCAAGAATTTTGTTGAAAAAACTACAAGCTTTGATGAATTAAAGCAGAGAGTCAGGAGTGCAGCAGGCAAGTTGTTTCTGTAAGTACACTATGTTCCAATTTTAGGCTCCGGCCGGCTAAGGAAGGCCTGTTCATCAGTACCACAGAAGCTTGAAGGGAGTTTGGAGGAAGTTTTGTACATCGAAGGTCAAGCGTAAAGTAGTTTACAGTCTAAAAGAACACAATGTTCTATTTTTAGTCTCCGGCCTGCTTCGGAAGGTCTCTCGTCAGTACCACAGAATAAAATGATGGATTAAACATCATTTAAAGGAAAATACTATTTTTCTGAACCCTTGATGTGAAGGAAGACATCAGCCCGGAGACCTGGCCATGGAGGACTGATTGTTTAAAGTCTGAGAGAACAGGATGTTCTTTCCGGTCACAGCCTGCTTTGAAAACCTTGTTCATCAGCATCGCAGAACAACGGAATGGATTACAATATCTTTGAATGGATAACACTTTTGAGGAATAATTGATTTTGCCTGGGAGGATTACCAGATTTTTTAGCCCTGAACAGTTTTGATGGATTACAACTGGGATTTTTAACACGACAGAATTACCTGGAGTTTTTCTGTGGAATTACAACGAAGACTTATTCAGTCTGCTGGAAGTGCGGGCTTTCCTGACTGGATTATAGCAGGATTAAATGAAGGTTTCTTTGGTGGGATTACAAAACAAGTTTTTCCTAAAGTGGATGATTACAAAACAAGTTTTTCCTGAAGAATTAAAAACACAAGCTCTTCCTATGTGGGATTAAACAAAGATTTGTCCAGTCTGCTGGAGTGCAGACCTCTGATTGGAGCACAACAGCATCACCTGGAGGGTTTTTCTGTAGAAAAATAACAAGATTTCCCTGGTTGAATCATAACAACCCTAACCCTAACCCGAACTGGATAAAAGTAGAATACTTAATGTGGAGTGTTCATTGGATTACAACTCAAATTTAATTAAGGATTGAAAACACATTAAAACCCAGCGTGTGGAAGACATCTTTGGTGAGCTGTGAATCACTTAACTCTCTTAAATGCAAATCATGTAACCTGATTAAATCTTTTCTGTAGTAAGTAGTGCTTATGCTGTTACCCCTGCAACTAAAAAATAAAGAAACATAAAAACGTACAAATTTGGATTTTCCTTGACTCACCTTGATATTAAATGATGGAAAACTTGGTTCAAGATAACAACAAGATTATTGGAGGTTTTAAATGGTTGTGTTAGCCAAAAAGATATAAACAACATCCTAGGATTTTACTTTCCAAGATCCTAAAATTTATTAGGCCAGAAACAATTACCATCTACAGAGGTAAGCTGTCGTTTAATGCATGTTTCTCCGGGAGATACGATCTGACTCCATTCTGCTAAGTCAGGCTATCAAATCGGAGTGGGACTAAGGGTGTGACATGTCAGATGAAGACAGTGAACAAGCCTAAGTGAATTACCTCGTCTCAGCCTTAATTCTAACTAATCTTGAGACATATCGGGTAATACTCGTGTGCAAGGATAAAAGTTAAAAAACCCGTTACTGGAGAGGCTGGAGTGAGGACTTGTCGCAAGATCCTGCGGCTAACCTCACTCACGTAGAATTAACAATATATATGTATATATATATATATATATATATATATATATATATATATATATATATATGTATATATATATATATATATATATAGGCTCAATAAGATTTACCTGACTAAATAAAGGTTGAATGAATGAATGTATAAATATGCCCCAAGGCCTCCTCCCCGCCAACAGAATGGAATGGCCTCATATACATACCAATGGCTTGAAAAATGCTAATTCAATTTGTCAGTTTGACAATCCCATGGGTTGCATAGGTAAAATTGTCATTTTGACAAAAACTGGTATTGCTAGTGTTATATATATAACACCCCAACCACTCACATAAGAAAATCACCAATATTGGGTGACTCTTCCAGCTTCGTCCTATGTAACATATAAGACTGAAGCTAAATGCTGATTACCACATATGACATGTGGAAAAGCCTAACAGAAGTGCTCATCAAAGATTTGCCACAAAAAAGGAAATCCAAAAAAACTCCTGTCTGGAAAGTTGCATTACAGCCAAACTTGGAAGACCTGCAGCTGGACTCGTACTGATATGGGTGGAGTACGCACTCTGGTGGACGCATGTGGGAACGGAAAGGGAGTGATCACCATTGCGACCGGGAGGCGTTGCTGGAGTTCCTGAGTTCGCAGGTGAATTAGAAGATTTGGCAAATGTGCACCCTGGCGAACAGGTGCAGGATAGGTACGAGAGCGTTCAAGATAGCGACCGGGCGGATTCGCTGGAGCTCCCGTGGTTGCCACAATAAGGCCAGAGCGGGGCTTTGCTGCGAGGGCCTCAATGCTGCTTGCAGCTTTAATTTTATCTGTTTTTGAATATTGTGTAAATGGATGTAACTCTGCATTTGTAATCCTGTTCTTATTTGTGTAAGAGTGTTTAAGAATAAAACTAGAACATCCAAATTGTTCACTGTTTGTCAAATCCCCACAGTCATGGGACACAAACAAAAAACTGTCCTTGTTATTTAAATTGTGACTTTTTGAAGTTTGACAATTACTTGAAGGGGCGTGGCCAGGCCTCAAAGTTGCACTTCACGCCATAAATTTCAAAACGATATAACTTTCACATTGAAAGACTGAAATGCACCAAACTTGGCCTGAGTCATCCCTGTTGGATGCCCAACGATCCTTTGTGGTCATGTTGTAACTTCATTGAAGCCCCACCCCCTCAGAACAGGAAGTCTCTTTTTTTACTTGGAATCCTCCCTCTCTGACACCCTTGAACTAATCAGGATGATCCTGTGTTAGAAGACATATAATAAGTTGGTCTGAATTGCTTTAAATTACAAATAGTTTTCGCTGGAGGATGTGGGTGTGGTGGTATGACGATCTCAGTAGTGACATTGTCGCCATAGGTTTGGCTCTAAATTCTACAGATTTGAACGGAGGTGCACCAAAACTACTACGATCGATCATTATCCACCACTTCAACCGGCATCCATAAGTGGCCAATAACATCCACAGCGCCCCCTATATTATTACTATAATTATATCTCACTGATACATCATCCAATCTGGACGAGATTTATTGTGCTTCATCACTGAGCACTTCTACACACATTGGTATTATGGTTTAACATGACTCCAGTGCACCCCCTACATTATTCAAACTGTTATATCTCAGTGATAGATCATCTGATCTGTTCAAGATTTACTGTGCATCATCTGTGAACACTTCTACACACACTGGTGTTGCTGTTTAAAATTTCACTCCAGTGCGCCCCCTACATTATTCCAACAGATCGGTGATATCATCCAATATGCACCACATTTATTGTACGTAATCAGTGATCACTTCTACACACATTTCTATTGTTATTTCACTTTTGACTCCAGTGCACCCCCTACATAATTCAAACTGTTATATGTCAATGATAGACCATCCAATCTGTTCCAGATTTATTGTGCATCATCTGTGGGCACTTCTTGATATCGTTATATAACATTTGACTCCAGTGCGCCCCCTACATTACTCAAACAGTTACAGATCAGTGATACATCAAACGATCTACACCAAATTCATTGGGCTTCATCAGTGAGCACTTTTATACACACTGGTATTGTGGTTGAAAATCTTACTCCAGTGCGCCCACTATCTTACTGAAACATAATCTCATCATCATCAGATTTTTAGTACCAGATCAATGAGCACTTCGAGACAAATTGGTATTGTGGATCCATGACATCACTTAAGCCCCAACCACTCACATAAGAAAATCACCAATATTGGGTGACTCTTCCAGCTTCGTCCTATGTAACATATAAGACTGAAGCTAAATGCTGATTACCACATATGACATGTGGAAAAGCCTAACAGAAGTGCTCATCAAAGATTTGCCACAAAAAAGGAAATCCAAAAAAACTCCTGTCTGGAAAGTTGCATTACAGCCAAACTTGGAAGACCTGCAGCTGGACTCGTACTGATATGGGTGGAGTACGCACTCTGGTGGACGCATGTGGGAACGGAAAGGGAGTGATCACCATTGCGACCGGGAGGCGTTGCTGGAGTTCCTGAGTTCGCAGGTGAATTAGAAGATTTGGCAAATGTGCACCCTGGCGAACAGGTGCAGGATAGGTACGAGAGCGTTCAAGATAGCGACCGGGCGGATTCGCTGGAGCTCCCGTGGTTGCCACAATAAGGCCAGAGCGGGGCTTTGCTGCGAGGGCCTCAATGCTGCTTGCAGCTTTAATTTTATCTGTTTTTGAATATTGTGTAAATGGATGTAACTCTGCATTTGTAATCCTGTTCTTATTTGTGTAAGAGTGTTTAAGAATAAAACTAGAACATCCAAATTGTTCACTGTTTGTCAAATCCCCACAGTCATGGGACACAAACAAAAAACTGTCCTTGTTATTTAAATTGTGACTTTTTGAAGTTTGACAATTACTCAAAGCCGAGTTTTAACCCAAAAGAAAACAACTTCACCAAAGCTGAACCGAGTCATAACTGGGCTAAATGAAAGAACTGTTCTTAAAATTACTGCTTTCAGCAAACAATGTATTTGTTTTCACATCTTTTCAACCCTCACTGTTTTTCTTTAGTAATTTTATAAACACTGAAGACTAGGAGTTGGGGAGGGATGATAGTAAAGACAGAAAAATCCAGATTAAAAAGGCATTGTATTTCTCCTGCATGAGCACTGCTGTTTGAAACCATCTCCCCAAAACCATGTAGTTTTCATTGCTTAAGGAATATTTTCTTGTTTTACTTTTGTTTAGCCATTTGGTTAGCCAACACATTTTTTAAATGAATGGCTCAGTACTCTGACAACTGATCTTCTCCTCCTCACGTGAAGTTCTCATCACCCTCCAGAGTCCCGGGGACTAAGCCATCCTGGGTGATGGAGCTGGCCCAGGCCCTGCTCAGGGCTCAGAATGTGAATGTTCTGGTGGTTGATTGGGTCTATGCTGCCTCCTTTGCATACAACGTCATAGTGGAGAATTACAAGGAGGTGGCTCTGCAGATCTCTGTCCTCATCAATCAGCTACAGGTAATAAACAATATATACTGTATTTACTGCAGATGTCAGTGATAAAATGCTCACATGCTGAAGGACAAACTGACCAACTTTCTTCACTATAGTGAAGAAATTTGGTCAGTTTGTACTTTTCACTTTTCACTACGGGAAAAAGAAAAGGCTCACTTGTTCACTGATGTCTTTTCTTACTCTGCTCAACCTGTTTTGTAATTGTAATTATTTTTTCTATCCTTGACGTGTTTTTGTCTTTCAGGTACACCTGGACCCATATCTGGACCTACCATTATGTGTTTGTTTCTCTTTTCTGTCCTCTCAAACCCAGCCGGTCAAAGCAGATGACCGCTTGTCCTGAGCCTGGTTCTGCTGGAGGTTTCTTCCTTTTAAAAGGGAGTTTTTCCTTTCCATTGTTGCCACTGTGCTTGCTCAGGATGGGAGACTGCAACGAAGCCAAGATTCAACTTGTCTGCTGCTTCCTTAGATATGTAATGAACCAGACGGTGTTCTCTGATACACCTTCGTCTCTTTGATATGTCCCAGTGACACCTTTTCACTGATACTTTCAGTAAAAAAGACATTAACACTATTTTATTACATTATTTTGAATCAAAACACAATAAGTCATAAGTCAAAAAGGCGTTCAATTCAAGATCAACTGGACTTTATTTGTAACAGAAGACGTTTCGCTTCTCATCCGAAAAGCTTTATCAATTCAATGAACCAGACTGTGTGTGCGTGTGGATTTATAACAGGAGTCACGCACCATCATATGTAAATTGCAAGCTGAGGTAACACATACATGTAAATTGACAGATCACACCTTAACAGTAGGGAGTTCCCTTGAAGTCTCTGACAGCAAGACACAACAACTGTATGTAAATTGACAAAAAACACCTCACAGCCCAACAACAGAGGTTTCTCAACAAACTTTGCTAGTCTAATTCACAGACAAGACATCTCTGCTCCCATCCGGTGTAAAACGTTTGTGAATCAGCCCCAAAACTGAGTTGTAAGTCTTGGAAAGTTGAAATCTCAGACCTCCTCCTCTGTTAAGAGAAGGTTTTTCTCTCTTAACATACAAAGCTTCCTTAACACTGTTGAGAAAGCTCAAACCATCTGTTTTCTCGGTCCAAAATTTGCACAAATTTGTGCAAGAAGAGAGCTCCCCCTACTGGAGGTCAGGGACCATAACACCCTCTCCCATAAAATTTTACACAGAGTAAAAAACACAACACCTTCACTAAGTGAACTACACAATGGGATTAGCACCGATCATGGACCATAACACCCTCCCCCATAAAATGTTACATAGAGTAACAGCTATAACATTCTCAGTTCCTTTCTTGTGCCTGATGTCCAACTTATATACCTGGGCAAGTAAAGCCCAGCGCATAAGTCACTGGTTATACATGCGGTTTAGGAATACAAGAGGGTTATGATCAGTGTAGACTGTAACAGGATTTGTAGTGGAACCGATGTAAACTTCAAAATGTTGCAACACAAGTAGCATGGCTAAGGTTTCCTTTTCGATTGCGGAATAGTGTCGCTGATGGCGTTTAAACTTAGCTGAGAAGTAGGAAACTGGGTGACTAACACCATCTGCTCCATGCTGTAGCAGCACAGCTCCTATTCCTGCTGCGCTTGCATCCACCTCCAGTTTGAAAGCCTTGTTGAAATCTGGGGCTGCCAGTACAGGAGCGCTGCAGAGAAGTCAAGTCAAGTCTTCTTTATTTATAGAGCACAGTTAAAACAGATAAACTGCTATCAAGGTAAGAAAGTTCATGCTCAATAATCCAGGTACCAAATCCAATAATTCTCAGTCGGGTCATCTGGACAGTTCCTTTTTTATAGAAATGTTTCACCCTCCATCCAGAGAAACGTTTCTATAAAAAAGAAACTGTCCCGATGACCCGACTGAGAATTATTGGATGCTATCAAAGTGTTTGAGAAGAGACTTTGCACACTCAAATGCATGTTGACATTCAGTGGTCCACATGAATGGTTCCTTTGGACTACATAGATTAGTTAAAGTGTCTGTGACATCATCTTTTAACCTTGCATATAGTGACACAACATAAATATCTTGTATCATTCGTTGAGCAAACAAAATTATATATTAATGAAAATTCCTTTCAAAGTGAGTTTAAAATTAAAAACCGTGTTTCTTCACGGGACATCCGACTACACGCGAATGCAACATCTGTGACGTAGGAAGGAGAACGTCTTTAGAACGCTCCTTTTACATATTCCTGGCGGACAATAAATAAAACGACGAATTTAGCAATCTAAGTGAAGATTTGAGCTATTTGTCTTCAGTTTGGGAAGCAGAACGTTAGATGAACAAGAAACAGCAGGTTCTAATTTAGGTCTGCACCCGTATTTATTTGAGTCTTACCTTTTCAGGAAGCGAGGGAGCCCCGACGGAGGGGGTGGGGGGAGCAGCTTTATTTATTCCATTCTTGACGAAGTATTTCATCTTTTGGGAAAGTGAAAAGGCTCACTTGTTCACTAATGATATTAGAACACCCAAATTTGACACAACGTAACGGCATTTTTCAAGTTATACAAAAAAATAAGGCGACCTGGCAGAGAATGAATGCATATTCATTCTCTGCCAGGCCGCCTTTTTTTCAGAATGCTACGCTTCTTTCTTCTATGTGTTCCACTCAGATCCTGTTGGGTGAGAGTGAACTTATGTAGCTGCTTTAACATGTGTTGGATTTCTCCTTTTGCGTTCCGGATTCGTAAAGTATACCATGTTTTGTTGGACCATTCGTAAGTATACCATGTTTTGTTGGACCATTCGTCTTTGATTTTAATGTGCTGTTTGATCACAGTTTGGGGGTCGAAGCGGACAAAGACCTTGGGTGTACATACGACAATCTGTGATGAGCAGTCCGGGTTGGTCCCTAAGACTGATGCTTGAGGTGGGCCCAAGGGTCACAACCTCGGCTTGTCCTTCTTGGATGGATCCCAAGAGGGTGAGGATTAATAGGAGTGGTCTCATCGTGATCCTAAGGAAACACAAAAAAGATAGGTCTAGTTTCTAACAGATGTCAAGTTAAGTCCTATGGATTTAAACTATTGTTAAGGTTAATTTCTGTTGTGGGTTTTAGACTTAGTGTTTCTAAGTTCTAGTTGGAGCTGTTTCTTTTAACAACCAATTTAGTTTAGACCTATTTAGTTTAGTTTATTATCTTCTGCTTGGACTACCCTTTTTTCCCATGGTCTGTGAGTTTGTGAGATCTTTGTCTCTTGTGGAGTTATTGAACGCCTTGTAAGGTTTGATCTGGTTCCGATGTACCCATTTAACAATTGGCTCTTTATCGCCTTTGCTGATTTTGACTTCGTAGACAAATGTCTGTTATCAGATGAGGTCCAGTCCACCTGGGCATTAGTTTGCGGGCAAGAGTTCCTGTCCCAGACTCTCCTTTCCCGGTTGTGAGGGCAAACGCATTGTACCAGACCCTGTCTCCAACTTGGAGTTCATCGTGAGAGGCCTTTTGGTCATAGTATGCCTTGTGTCCTTCAGCTGATTTTTCCAGGTTTTTCTGGGCAAAAGCAAAAGTGTTTTTAAGAATTTTCTTCAAATCTTTCATGTATTATTGGGCAGCACGGTGGCACAACTGGTAGAGCTGCTGCCTCTCAGCGAGCAGGTCCCCGGTTCAAATCCCGGTCCGGGGCCTTTCTGGGTGGAGTTTGCATGTTCTCTCCGTGCATGCGTGGGTTTTCTCCGGGTGCTCCGGTTTCCTCCCACAGTCCAAAAACATGCATGTTAGGCTGATTGGTAACTCTAAATTGACCCTGGGTGTGAGTGAGACAGGTCCCTCTTGTAAATGAGTCCCCGTGGCTCAACGAGGCTATGTATAAATAAAGGTTGAATGAATTGTTGTGTGGTGTAGGCAGTCGCCTGGTTGGTACAACAGATGTAGTAAGAGAGTCATTTGTCAACCGGTCATCATCTCAAAGGGAGAGATACCAGTATTTATGTGTGGAGTGGCCCTTATGGCCATGAGGATCAGAGGGAGTTCCATTTCCCAGTCTTTGTGGTTTGCGGCTACGTATTTTTTTCTCTCTAAAATACTCACCACAGTTCTGTTTGCTCTCTCTCCACTTGGCCTGAAGCCTGTGGGTGGTAGCCAAGATGGAAATCGGCCTTGACGCCTAGCATCTTCCCCAGTGCTTTCATCACTTTACCTGTGAAGTGTGTAGCTTGGTCTGAGTTCACCCTGAGGGGGAGTCCAAACCTTGAAAATACATGATTTATTAACAACAAAACAGTGGTTTGTACTGTGTTGTTAGAAGCTGGTAGGCATTCTACCCAATTGGTAAACGCGCAGGTTACCTTGAGAAAATACTTGTTTCCTCTAAAGCTCTTAGTGAGTGGTCCAACCCAGTCGATCTGGAGGTCAGACCATGGAAATGCAATGCCTCTACTTTGCAGTGGTGCTCTATGGAGTGGTCTGGTTGGCTGAAACTGGCCGCATCCTTTTTTGACATCTTTGACATCCTTTTTCATTCCAGGCCAATAGGCAATTTGTTTCAATTTCTTCAGCGTGGCGTTATCTCCCTTGTGTCCGGCGGACAGAAGATCATGGGCATGGACTAACACCACCCACCTGTGGTCATGGGGGACCACGAACACAGGTGAGGACGTCAGTCCATGAGCAAAAGTTAGGATGCCTTTGATTAGTTTTAGCTGTTTGTGAAGCTGATTGAGGACTTTAAGGTCTGGATCGGAATCCAGTTCGTCTTTGGACCGATTATTTTTGTCTGGGTCAGTCAGGTACAGTATCATGGAGTTGATAGCAGGATCCAACTTCTGTAGTTGGATGATGTCTGGGTCAGTCAGTATGGGTTGTACAGAGACTGTGTTGTCAGCAGGTCTGGCTGCAGCCTGTGCACGTGTGACTGCCATTACCTCGACTGTAGGTTGGGTTGATTGAGTTTTGATTAACCAGGAGGGGTCGAAGGACCATAGAGGACCTTCATCGGCTCCGTCCTTGGCTAAGGAGTCTGCAAGGTCATTGTAGTACTTGTCATCGCCTGGTAATCTTGAATGTCCTGGAACTTTCTTCCAGTAGATTTGTAAGTCATGTGATGTCAGCAAGTGATCACATGCCATGAAGAGCTCTTTGTGTTTGACCACATTTTTGTTGCTTGTGAGAAAACCGTTCTGTTTGCACTGAGCGAGATGACACGCAAAACTTAAACGAGCATAGTTAGACCTGGATTATTGAGCATGCATCAGAGCATAGTTAGAGTCAGTGCAGATGACTAGCGTCTGGATGGAGCGTTTTTCTGCCATCTGGAGAGCTATTAGGATTCCTGCAATCTCAGCGTACTGAGAAGACTGAGAGCCTAATTTGTAGCTGAAAGTGATCTGTTCTTGGTCTTGGAGGAGGATCCCTCCAACACCTGCCTTGCAGATTTTTTTCAAAAAAGTAAAAAAGTACTGGTTTCAAAACTACTTAAAAGTATAAAAGTAAAAGTAGCGTAAGAAAAAGCAACAACAAAGACAAATGCTTAGGCCGCACCACACATACTATTGTATACAACCCCACCTCCCCCACAAAAATCATTTTTTAGACTAGATTATATTATATTGTTAATGTTGAAAAACTAGGGGTGCACTAAGCTACCTGTCTTAACTGCATATATGCCCATTGAAAATAGACACATTTAAATGCAAATTTAAATATATTAAAATAACCATATAGGGGTATTATTGAGCATTACCATATGTTTCATGGAGCTGAAGATATGACTAATTGCAAAAAGTCAAACTTCAAAACATGTCATCAATTACTTTTATTGATGCATCTACAAATGTAGATGCATCAATAAAACTTTCAGCCAAACATGGAACGTTCAAGAGTTACCAATAGGCTTGGTTCAGCCGCAAAAGCAGCTGGTTTTCAAAGTTCTTTGAGCCAATGCATGCTCTTCTTAGACTGAAGATCAGCCCAGCAACACTAAACAGTCTTTCACAGGCTGCTGAGGCTGGAAGTGCTGTATTCAGCTTAAGTGATAGATGGCACACAGCTGGGAAGGACTTCAGTACCTCCAATGTGTCTCCTGGGCACCCTAGGTATGCATCCAACTGCCGGGTTGTGTCAAGAGAGCCGGTTTTCTTCATCGAGGAAAAGAAGTCCTCTTCCTCAGATGATTGGGAGCCCTCGCTGATGTGACTTTCGGCTTGACAGTCCAAGTGGCTTCTGATATAGTCAAGGCCTGTGGAATAAACAACAAAAATCAAGACAATTTAGGTCACATAGCAGGTAATTTGTGTTTGCTACTGTATGTAAATTTGTGCTCTATTTTCTGGTCCCAAATTGGCTGCCGTACTGAAGGAAATTAACTTTGTGACTAATTATTTGAGTTTCAGATCCAGTCTTATATTATCATTTGCTTTAAACTGTAAATAGAGTGAGCAAGTCTCTTTCTGTGTTCATTCTTCATTATCAGCAAAGATATTACAACGTAATGACTTTGAAAGCACCGCCTTGGTATGTGACGAGTGTGTATGGTGTATGGTTCACAACCCAAGAGTTTAGTCAGAGTTGTTCAGAGAAACCTTAAAGCAGGCAGACTCTACCGGGGAGAGGATTGTTTTTATTATTGCTCTATTATCAGCAAATGTCTTTCACTCATGGGCGGACTGACTGTGTATCTGTGATGGAGTTTTTTCAGATCTGATGGAGAATAAAGCTTGCTTTTTTTTTACAAGTCAATTAACAGATTTTCTTGCACTAATTACTCTGACTCTAATTATTTATCACGTTATTTATAGTACCACTGCTCCACAGCCACCCTGTATTACAAAGTGGTGTGTGTGTGTGTGTGTGTGTGTGTGTGTGTGTTGGTCTATGTGGTTTGGCCCGACTATGCGCCAGACTACGTACCGACATTATCGGGACATTTGGTATTAGCCAGCCTTTGCCAATGTCTGGATAAAACACAGATTGTATCCAAATATATTAATATGTAAACATTGTTTTTTCTCATCAATATCAGCGTAACTTGTGGCTAATAGGCTGCCTGGATGAGTTGGAGTGTGCTTTAACACTTAAAATTGTTTTAATAAAAAGTTATTTACATTTATAAAATTGTCTGGCGACGCACCTCCCAGGGAATATGTGTGTGGTGTGTATGTTTTTGTGTATCGGTTGCATTTATTGAAGCCGTGTGTGTGGCTCACTGACACACAGCGCGCCAAACTGCAACGCCCCTCCTCTGCTCCCTGTTGTGGGCGGGGCCTCAGCCGAAGCTTTAAAAGTTAAACCCCTCGAGCTGACACGTGTAGAGACGTAATGGCTTCCTTTCTGCAGTATGACGGCCTGAGGTGAGCGGAGATTTTAAAAGTTTAAACCGTGGATTTTGCAGCAGGTGGACGGAGGACTGCACAGAGGTAAGAATTAATTAATTAATTTATTTATTTTATTTTTTTTTGCTTTGAGGACATTGAAGTAAATGTTAGCGTGTGCAACGTGACACGCTGTGTGAATGTTGTAGAAAACTTTATCAACATTTATATAAATTAGCAACTATCTGTGCATGAGTTTTGAGCGTGGGTACTCGGGACCCGCAGCGGGACGGCCGAGCAGGACCGCCACGCCGCTGGGTACAGTTCTGAGGGCCGGCCGCGTGCCGAGGACAGCCGAGCGACCCCCACGTAGACCCCCATGCAGTTCTGAGGGCCGGCCGCGTGCCGAGGACAGCCGAGCGCCCCACGTAGACCATGCGTCTCCCGCACGTCGCGCCCGGGCCCCCCGTTCCCCGGGGATGGTCCGTGTGCGCCGCACGTTTGATGTTTTGAGTGGTTATTTAGAGTCGAACGTGACGAAGATGAGACGAAGCGTAGCGTGACTTGACGTCGCCGCAGCGTGACACGCTGTGTGAATGCTGTAGCAAACTTTATCAACATTTTTATAAACTAGCAACAATATCTATGCATCACTCGTGGGTGTTTTGAGTGGTTAATTAGTAAAATAAGTGGTTTGGACATGTCCAGAGGAGGGGCAGTGGTTTGGACATGTCCAGAGGAGGGGCAGTGGTTTGGGACATGTCCAGAGGAGGGGCAGTGGTTTGGGACATGTCCAGAGGAGGGGCAGTGGTTTGGGACATGTCCAGAGGAGGGGCAGTGGTTTGGGACATGTCCAGAGGAGGGGCAGTGGTTTGGACATGTCCAGAGGAGGGACAGTGGTTTGGACATGTCCAGAGGAGGGACAGTGGTTTGGACATGTCCAGAGGAGGGACAGTGGTTTGGACATGTCCAGAGGAGGGACAGTGGTTTGGACATGTCCAGAGGAGGGACAGTGGTTTGGACATGTCCAGAGGAGGGACAGTGGTTTGGACATGTCCAGAGGAGGGACAGTGGTTTGGACATGTCCAGAGGAGGGACAGTGGTTTGGACATGTCCAGAGGAGGGACAGTGGTTTGGACATGTCCAGAGGAGGGACAGTGGTTTGGACATGTCCAGAGGAGGGACAGTGGTTTGGACATGTCCAGAGGAGGGACAGTGGTTTGGACATGTCCAGAGGAGGGACAGTGGTTTGGACATGTCCAGAGGAGGGACAGTGGTTTGGACATGTCCAGAGGAGGGACAGTGGGTATATTAGTAGAAGGATGTTAGAAATGCAGCTGCCAGGAAAAAGACAAAGAGGAGACATATGGATGCAGTTAGAGAGGACATGAAGGTAGTTGGAGTGAGTCAGAGAGACACTCAGCAGGTGGACAGTTAGAGAGACACTCAGCAGGAGGACAGTCAGAGAGACACTCAGCAGGAGGACAGTCAGAGAGACATTCAGCAGGAGGACAGTCAGAGAGACACTCAGCAGGTGGACAGTCAGAGAGACACTCAGCAGGTGGACAGTTAGAGAGACACTCAGCAGGAGGACAGTCAGAGAGACATTCAGCAG
>JBBPBX010021882.1:10611-38091 GCA_038048925.1 Garcialebias charrua
ATATATATACCTACAAATATACAAATATATACATACATACATATACATACACATGCAGTCACATACATATCTACACAGGGTTTCTGTTTCAACAACTCAAATTTAAGACTTTTTAAGACCAGTTTGACTCAAATTTAAGACCTATTCACAACATATGTACACGACAGAAATGTACAGAAGAAATGCATAATTACTAAATTACTTGAAAAGTAACTTTATTCAAAAAACGAAACAAACACATTTTACATGCAGTGTTGTTGATAATGGAGAACAAAAACATCTAGCCATGAGGTTGAAGATGCTTGTATGTGGACTACATAAATCTGAGCTCCTCTCCCTTAGCAAGAATCTCCTCCATAGGCATATATTTCTAAATTATCACACTAACCTTTATGACGGATTCTGCACCCAACCTGATGTCAATGTCTTTGGTTGGAGCCAGTTCTTCTTTTCAGCTACATCCAGTTTGATGAGCTGCAGTGTGGAGATATCTTGGAGGACCTCTCTCTTAATGAAGCGTCTGAGTAGACTAACAAAAGAAAATGAAATTACCATGAATTATAAAAAATTCAAACAAAATCAATACTGAGTCCTCAAACAACAACTTATGTCAACACACACATTTATAAGTTAGTACTAATAATAATAATAATAATAATGAATTCAATTTATAACGCACTTTTCATTAGTGAAAATCTCAAAGTGCTACACACATTGAATGCTACACACATTCATACACCGGTAGCGGCAGACTACCATGCAAGGTGCTTTCCAGTCCTACCGGGAGCAACTCGGGGTTAAGTGTCTTGCCCAAGGACACAACAACACACGGTGTGGGGAACCGGGATTCGAAACACCAACCTTCCGATCGGGGGACGACTGTCATTACCACTACGCCACGGCCGCCTCGCATTACTACCGGGTAATATACTTATAAAACACATTTACAGAAATATATAGCCTAAACAGGTTGATCAAATTTGCATCTGAAAACTAAAGCTGTCATATAAACATGTTTGTTAAAATAAAACGTTTACTTACTTTTACATGCTTCATTAAGTTATTAGCTGTTGAATGCCCCATGAACTGGGATCCCAGGTATCTGGACTGTACCTGTCCCCCCTCCCAAAAACAAAGGTGTAGGTCCAGCTGCTTGGTTTTGGTGGTTCGATTCAGGCTTTCATCCAACAAGAGCACAAACGGTCCAGTCACTTTGGAAATTAGTTCTCTTTTTATAAAGTCTGCTAGTCCAAAGCGGGTAATGTATGCAGTTTTATCTTTTCCACACTTAAATGATTTGGCGATGTCCGAGTCTGGAAACATAGTTTGAAACAAGTCTCCAATGTTTTCATTTGCGCTGTATGAGTGATGTTTAGTTATCACGTGGAGAATCCAGAGAACCTCCGCTCGTAATGTAGCCTCCTCCAACACGAAGACAACACGAAGTTCGCTAACAGGAGCTGCTGAGCCGTTGTCTCTCCGAGGCAGAGTAGAAGAACCAGTGCTAGTGCTGGAGCAGCAGAACTGGCTAATAGCGGTCGTCTGTCACAAGCCTTTCACAGCGCTAAAGTGCTAACATGCTAACATGCTAACGTTCCGAGTTTAACGTTTCTTTTACATAAGCAGCAGTAGCCTCAAAGTCGATGTTTGGCGACGGCTTTAACCAAACCTTAAACTCGTCCCTCTCAAGCCAAGTGTTGTTAAATTCGCATTTCCCCATGTTAGCAACAGCACGCCGTCTTCTTCTGCTGTTGTTATTGATGTTGTCGCCTTGGACTCTCACGAAAACTGATTGGCTGCAATACGTCACATGTTTGTCACGTAGGAAGCTTTTTTTTTTTTGTGCTGAGGCAGGATTACGACGCGCATGAAATTAAGACCTCTTTAAAAAAATAAGACTTCAACACAATAATTCAGCAAATTTAAGACTTTTTTAAGGCCTAAAATCGGGATTTTTACATTTTAGACTTTTAAAGACTTTTTAAGACCCCGCGGAAACCCTGATCTACATATCTACATACGATACCTACATATACATCCCTTCATCTATTTGTGTGTGGTTGTGAGCATGCATAAGTGAATAAGGCTTCTCTAATAGAACATTCAATAGTGACCGCTAGACAAATTAAAAAAAATCTTTCAAGGAACAATCATTTGGTCACATCTACCACGGATGATCATGGGTCAGACCTGGCAGACCCAAACGTATTGTGAGGGTCTGCTGGGAACGTCTGGCAGAGTCTCCCGTAAGACGGAGCTTTAACTCCCACCTCCGGGAGAGCTTTGAACACGTTCCGAGGGAGGCGGGGGACATTGAGCCCGAGTGGGCCATGTTCCGCGCCTCTATTGTCGAGGCAGCTTATCAGAGTTGTGGCCGCAAGGTTGTTGGTGCCTGTCGTGGTGGCAACCCTCGAACCCGGTGGTGGACACCGGCGGTGAGGGATGCTGTCAAGCTGAAGAAGGAGTCCTATTGGGCCTTTTTGGCCTGTGGGACCCCGGAAGCAGCAGATAGGTACCGGCAGTCCAAGCGGCATGCGGCTCGGGTGGTTGCTGAGGCAAAAACTCGGGCGTGGGAGGAGTTCGGAGAGGCCATGGAGAATGACTTCCGTACGGCTTCGAGGCGATTCTGGTCCACCATCCGGCGTCTCAGGGGGGGAAAGCGGTACGCGACCAACACCATTTATGGTGGGGATGGCGTGCTGTTGACCTCAACTCGGGATGTTGTGAGTCGGTGGGCGGAGTACTTCGAAGACCTCCTCAATCCTACTGGCACGTCTTCCACTGAGGAAGCGGAGCCTGGGGACTTTGGGTCGGGCTCTCCAATCTCTGGTGCTGAGGTCGCCGAGGTGGTTAAAAAGCTCCGCGGTGGCAAGGCTCCGGGGGTGGATGAGATTCGTCCTGAGTTCCTTAGGGCTCTGGATGTTGTGGGGTTGTGTTGGCTTACGCGACTCTGCAATATCGCGTGGACATCGGGGGCAGTTCCCTTGGATTGGCAGACTGGGGTGGTGGTTCCCCTATTCAAAAAGGGGGACCGTAGGGTGTGTTCCAACTATAGAGGGATCACACTCTTAAGCCTCCCTGGTAAGGTCTATTCAGGGGTTCTGGAGAGGAGGGTCCGTCGGATAGTCGAACCTCGGATTCAGGAGGAGCAGTGTGGTTTTCGTCCTGGTCGTGGAACACTAGACCAGCTCTACACCCTCAACAGGGTCCTGGAGGGTGCGTGGGAGTTTGCCCAACCAGTTTACATGTGCTTTGTAGACTTGGAAAAGGCATTCGACCGCGTCCCTCGGGGGGTTCTGTGGGGGGTACTCCGGGAGTATGGGGTACCAGGCCCATTGATATGGGCTGTTAGGTCCCTGTACGACCGGTGTCAGAGCTTGGTCCGCATTGCCGGCAGTAAGTCAGGCTCGTTTCCGGTGAGAGTTGGACTCCGCCAAGGTTGCCCTTTGTCACCGATTCTGTTTATAACTTTTATGGACAGAATTTCTAGGCGCAGCCAAGGTGTTGAGAGGATCCGTTTTGGTGGCCTTAGAATCGCTTCTCTGTTTTTTGCAGATGATGTGGTCCTATTGGCTTCATCAGCTCGTGATCTACAGCTTTCACTGGAGCGGTTTGCAGCTGAATGTGATGCGGCCGGGATGAGGATCAGTTCCTCCAAATCCGAGGCCATGGTCTTGAGCCGGAAAAGGGTAGCATGCCCTCTCCGGGTCGGGGAGGAGGTCCTGCCCCAAGTGGAGGAGTTTAAGTATCTCGGGATCTTGTTCACGAATGAGGGAAAACTGGAGCGTGAGATCGATAGGCGGATAGGTGCAGCGTCCGCAGTGAAGCGGGCGCTGTACCGGTCTGTCGTGGTGAAGAGAGAGCTGAGTCAAAAGGCAAAGCTCTCAATTTACCGATCGATCTACGTTCCCACCCTCATCTATGGTCATGAGCTTTGGGTTATGACCGAAAGAACAAGATCTCGGATACAAGCGGCTGAAATGAGTTTTCTCCGCAGGGTGGCTGGACTCTCCCTTAGAGATAGGGTGAGAAGCTCAGTCATCCGGGAGGGACTCGGAGTAGAGCCGCTGCTTCTCCACATCGAGAGGAGCCAGTTGAGGTGGCTCGGGCATCTGGTTAGGATGCCTCCTGGACGCCTCCCTGGTGAGGTGTTCCGGGCATGTCCCACCGGGAGGAGACCCAGAGGAAGACCCAGGATACGCTGGAGGGACTATGTTTCTCGGCTGGCCTGGGAACGCCTTGGGATTCCCCCAGAGGAGCTGCTCCAAGTGGCTGGGGAGAGGGAAGTCTGGGCCTCCCTACTTAGGCTGCTACCCCCGCGACCCGACCCCGGATAAGCGGAAGAAAATGGATGGATGGATGGATGGATGGATACCACGGATTAACTTTTGGAGTCAACCCAATTCAATTTCCGCCACATTTAAAAACTTAAACAAGCCCAACAATGACAAAACTCATAAACTAGAAGTTTGTACATATGAAGCTACGTTTTGTGTAGTGATAGCATTCACAACACATATTTAGATACAACAGATCAGTTTAGATCTTGAATTTTTGCATGGTTGCATTTTCAAGGTTTGACCATAATAACTTCAGTACCATCATTTCTCAGCACAAGGTGATTTAAGTTTAAAACTTTAGCATGACAGCCCAGTGGGCATATGCATTCCTTCTGGGAACACTAGACATTTATTGACAAAAACATTTGCTTCAAATATTTGCGTCATAAGTTGCATTCAAAATCTAACAAGGTTAAGTCAGGTCCCCTGGACAGATTCCTCTTTGTTGAAATGTTTCAATTTTTATCCAAAAGACTTGTTCCGCCTGAGGAATTCTTGCAGTCATGCATTCAAAATGTTGTTTGAACTTTCCACTTCGGTCTTATTTAATAGAGGTCACTTAACATTACGAGTGCTTTAAAAACAGTGCTTTTGTTTACCTGCTGACATTTCCAGATTGTGTTTAATCCATTTTTTTAACAAACTGCAGTGTTCTTGTTGTCCGCAAGTGGAAAATGTCTCACAAGCAGCCATTTGTGACCAGATTACTCTTCTAGGCTGAAACGAATCTGTAACAAACTGCAGAAACAGTTGGCACGTCAGATAAGTGTGTGTGTGTGAAAGCTGTTCGTCATAAGGAAACAAACAGTTTGTAGTTTTCTGCAGCCTGCAGTATCAGACAGCTTCCAAGCAGTTCGTAGTGGATTTATGCTCGTTATTCAAATGTGGAAACGATGAGATGATATCCTCAAAGAATCCTGACCAACAGACTTCATATTGCCTGTCGCCAAAGGCAAAGGTGGAGCGATAGTTTTGAGTTTGTATTTAAGTGCGTGTTTGTCCCATTAGTTCCATCTATCCATTATCTTCCTCTTGTTCTAGAGTTGGGCAGTACCGTATTTGCCGTTGTAAAATACACACCGGTGTTTAATACGCTTTGTCCAATTATTAACAATAAACAAGAAAAAAATGTACACAATACGCTTCGGTGTTTAATACGCGTCATCGCCACGCGACGCGTCAGCGCCTCATTTGCCCTGCTTAAAATGGCGGCGACAGAAGCGAGCGAGTACAAAGAACTTCACAAGGAAACACGGTAAAAACAATTATTTCTTTGCGAGAAAAATATATTTCTTAGCTGACTTTATAGCAGACGTGCTCCTGAGCTTAACGAAATGTTCAAATCAGCTGGATTTAAAAAAAAAAACTTCGCCGAATTTTAGGCAGGCGGCTCGGACCGGACGCTTTGTTTCTTTAAATTTAGCTAAATAAACGCTTAAAAAATATATTTCTTAGCTGACTTTATAGAAGACGTGCTCCTGAGCTTAACGAAATGTTCAAATCAGCTGGATTAAAAAAAAAAACTTCGCCGAATTTTAGGCAGGCGGCTCGGACCGGACGCTTTGTTTCTTTAAATTTAGCTAAATAAACGCTTAAAAAATATATTTCTTACCTGACTATAGCAGACGGGCTCCTGAGCTGAACCAAATGTGAAATCAGCTGGATTTAAAAATCCGCGGTGTGGTTTATGAGTGGTATCTTGCAAACAAAAACAGCGAACCTCACAGCTAAGCTAAATGCAGCTACCGGTACACCCAGAGCAAGGGGCGGGCAGCGACAGAGTCAGTCCGACCAGAGGAGGCTGTTTTCGGACACATGAGCTAGAAACGTCTGGAAGTGGCCCTCCTCTTCCTCTTCACTCTCTGAGTCCTCTGCTGGCTGCTGCCCACAGCGCCCGTATAGCGGCCGAAACTGGTACTGCACCATTTTTGCCAAAAATGAAAAACGAAGAATCAGAGCGACAAATGAGTCTAAAAATATGGGAAAAAATCCATAAATAATACTCTTCGGTGTTTAATACGTAGGACATTCAAATGAGCAAAAAAAATGTGTATTATACACCGGAGAATACGGTAGTTGAGCATGGAGGTCCAGTCACCTCCTTCCATAGCCACGTCTTCCAGCTCTTCTGGGAGGATTCCAGGGTGTTCCCAGGCCAACGGAGAAAAGTAGTCTCTCTAGCTAGCATATCCTGGGTCTTCTTCTTTTATGTCATGATTTTTTTGTATTTTTTTCTTGATTGATATTTGTAGTTTTATGCTTGTTTTATTCTGTGTATACCTTTGGCATTGATTTTTATTGTACAGCACTTTGTGATTTTATGTCTGTGATAAGCGCTTTATGTCTGTGATAAGCGCTCTAGAAATAAACCTTGCTTGCTTAAGGTAAGTAACTACCAACATTATATAAACAGACAAGTTAAAATGAACTCACTCACACAGTGTCAAAAGCCAGGGAATAAAAGTTAGTTTTTAAATGAGACTTAAAAACAGTGAGCGAGGGAGCCTGCAGTTGTAAGTTATTCCACCAGCCAACTGGTTGATCCACTGTGAGAGGGTGCTATTTATAAGACTGAGCTGAACACAGCACCTCAGACTGAGGAAGTCTTTCGGACGAAAGACGAAACGTTTCTACAAAATTTATTTTTTTGCTTTGTTTTGTTTTGTTTTTTTGAATGTCCAAGAGGACCAGACTTAGCTTTTTTAGACTTACTTACTTACTTACCGGTATTTACTTACTTCCCTGGGGTCTCCTCTCAGTTGGACTTGTCTAGAAAACGTATATAGGGAGGCGTCCATGTGTCATTCATACCAGATGCCTGAACCACCTCAGCTGGCTCATCTTGATGTGGAGGAGCAACAGTTCTACTCTGGCTCTCCCAGATAACTGAACTTCTCACCCTATTTCCTAGAAAGAGGAGATAGGGTGAGCCATATACAAGTAGATACCATACCATACGGTATCTACTATACCATACCACTTTATTTATAAAGCACTTAAAACAGCAACAAGGCCAACCAAAGTGCTGTACAACAAAACAAACCAGCACAGGAATGGAATAAAATACATAAATCCAAATAGGTACAGATAAGAACTACCGGTAAATGACCAACATTATAGAAACAGACGAGTTAAAATCAATTCACACAGTGTTAAAAGCCAGGGAATAAAAGTTAGTTTTTAAACAAGACTTAAAAACAGTGAGCGAGGGAGCCTGCAGTTTTAAGTTATTCCACAGTTATTCCTGCAACAGAGAAGGCTCTGTCACCTCTGAGCTTAAGGCGAGTGCCTGGAACCAGTTAAAGCATCTGGTCTGCTGACCTTAGAGAGCTGTGGGACATATGGCTGCAGCAGATCAATGAGATAAGAGGGAGCAGAGCTGTTCAGAGATTAAAAAACGTACAGAAGGATTTTACAGTGACCCGGGAGCCGGTGAAGGGAGGACAGAACTGGAGTAATGTGCGAGCTCTTTTGCCTGTACCAGTTAAAAATCAGGCTGCATTCAACACTTGCTCTCCCTCAAATGCGGGCGTCTCCTCCCGGTCTCCACTTTGCTTTTGCTTTGTCTTGTCTGTGAAACTGTCTGAGAACCCTCTCTTCTACAAAATCTTCAGAATCATAACTGTGGACTTCAATTTGGTCAGTTGGTCCCTCAACACAACTGATAACGTTTCTTCAAAAAGAAGACAGGCTGTAGGCAAGCTGATTTGCCCTGTTGGCATGCACACAGCTGGATATCTCATCGACTTGGAAGACTTGATGATGTGTCTATCTCTGCTGTCATCTGTGGATCTTAAAGACCGTGTAAAGTGAAATTAGATTTGTGTTTTTAGTTTATCACATGGCATAAATATGTGTTATTAATCACCCATATAAATCTGACTGATTAAAAACATTGTTTTCCTTATAAAATTAAGTGTCAAAAATCATGAAAATACATTGTTTTCCCTTAGTCTGGAACTGTGGGGGCGTGTCAGCAGTGGGCGTGGTTTCAGCGCAGCACTGCAGCTCAGAGAGCAAGTAGGAGGACTCTCTCGCTCAGAGCTGAACTGTGTGGAGGAGGAAGACAGGTTCATCAGTAAACCTGCTCTGTTTGCTCCTTTTTCCAAGAGTTACGCTGTTTTTAGTGCACAAACAACTCTGGTTTTATTTTTAAAGTTGAGGACGCAACTATAATTCATAACTCCGCTGTTATGTGTTTAGAAGATGAGCGGACTCGCGCGGCTGCACCGGTCCGACCCGACACATCGCATGCGGGGGCTGTGTTGGTGATTAAGATAAAGAGGGCTGTGTTGGTGATTAAGATAAAGAGTAATCACGTTGATAACTAAGTATGCAATGGACCTGTCGCATTTTCTTAGCAAAAAAGGAGCTTGTGAACTTGTAGGGCACAGGCTTAGCAATAAAAAAAAAGAAAGAAAGAAAAGAAACAGGAAAGGCGGCTGCGGTGTCCGGAGGCTGAGGAGGGAGACGGTCAGTAGCAGGTGCCCTGACCATTAAAACATCCTGGGAAGATGCAGGAACGAGGCATAATTGATTAGCTAGCTAACAATGAACAAAATATCTATGCTATTGCTATCTGATGCTATCTGCGAGTCGCGAGTGAACGGCTCCACCCATGCGAAGAACAATTTATATGACTGGAGCAGCAGGGGGTAGGGCTATACTAATGAGGACCGCGTGACGAAACGCGGTCACGTTTAAAACACGCCTAAAAAATCCTGAAACACACATGTCTTTATACACAGTTTCATGTATAACTTCAAAATTAATTGAGCTACAATTTTGAGACTTTTTACTCATTTACAACATTACAATTATCACATTTATAATGTTTATTTAAGGAAATGTTGAAATTCACTTTACACGGTCTTTAAGGACACATTTTTAATTGGATTTATGATAACTGGTTCCTGCTTTTTGGATTCGGCTGGTTCCTGGTCTATCAACACAAAAGGAAGACGTCTGCAGCAAATCTGGACCTGGTCAGGCTGCCTGCCTTACATGATGGCTTGGTTCATGTCTCGAGAAACCAGACTTTTGGCTGAATGGATTACATCTTGGGGATTTTCTGAGGCACGTTCCTTTGGTACGGTCATTTTAATTTGGACTTTTCTGAAGCGAGTGGACCGACACAGACTGAAGGTAGATGTCATTAAAGTTCTGCCTGTCTCCAAAAACAATCATGTTTATCTGACATTCGGCTCCCCGACTGGCCTTGATAGGCCGTCTTATCTCAACACGCCTGTGATGTTTTGTAAACTTGACGCTCTCGCCCTCCCAAATCTGCTACTCCATGGACGTCAGTGGAGCCCAGCTGAATAAACATTCTGTCATCATTTCAGAACTCTGGCTTCGTTTCTGGCTGTGGTCGGCAGCCCTCCCCTGCCCCAGAGTACCCGCCTTTGAGTCTCCCCTCCCCCTTCTGCGTAATGTCGGCGTCATTATGTGCTTGTGTGCGAGACTTTTTTTCATTATCATATGTTTGATCTGCGTGCAGAAATCAAAAATGTGTTAGGATTTTTTTTGTCTCCAAACCCTATGTGTCATTTTTCACCACTTTTATTGTCTGTCCAACAGATCTCACTTGTAAATGAGTCTTCGAGGCTCAATGTGACTTATCTGTTTAAATAAAGGTTGAATGAATGAAAAAAATAAATATATATATAAATTATGGTATGTTAAAGATTTAACTAAAATGGCTCCAACATTCTCAACACAGGACAATGTTAGTTTAAAACTCTGACTTTTTGTGCTGCCGCTTTGGTGTCACATATTGAGGCTGAGCCTCTCTGCAGGCATCGCGGGTTCGCGTCCCAGACCCGACGAGCTATTTCTGCAGTGTCTCTCCCTTCTCTCTCTACCCGTTTCACCCTCTCCCTCTACAATAAAGGCCACTAGAGCCCAAAAATGTAAAAATAAATAAATAAAAAACTCTGACTTTTATCAGTGCTGGGGCGATGTGCATTCTTTCAATTGTTGTTTTCGTTTTCCTTCTGGCAGGTATTTTTAGACATTTAGCAGAAGAAACGGTGCATTAATTTAGATGAAAGCTCTCAATAAGAATGCATTTGCCCGAAGTTTTTTGTGCTTCAACCTAATAGTTCTTTCATCTTCTACCAGACTGGTGTTGGTGCCGCAACGATTGCTTTAATCAGCTGCGTTCCATCAGCTCCTCTCCCCGGTAAAGAGACGGTGCCGAAGCGTCCCTTGCTGCCGCTCTCCACCCTCCTTGCACTGCCAACTTGTCGATAAAATATAATGTAAAAATTTGATAGCCAATTCAGAGCCCGGCTTCACTCTGAACATACAAAATGAGCTCAGTTCCCCACGGAACGGCCCACAACTGAACCCGTTTGAAAAAGAGGCAGGTAAGAGGATGCAGAAAGACAGGACAGATTGGGGAAAAACATTTAAAATCAAAAGATTCAGTGCAGCCAGTTTGTCACCCTCTGCAGACCTTAAGCTCCTGTGACCCCCAAGGAGCTGGAGTAAATTATTCATTGAGAGTCAAACAGCTTGTTTCTCGTGAAATTACCTTTTTCTCTCTCACCTCTTCTTAGATCTGCACTGGCCACGAGAATAATTAGGCCACGGCCATTTTCAGACTTTAATCTTGTAACAGAGAAGTCTCCTGCAGTGAGCATATTGCATTTGGACAAAGGACAAAGGGAGAAAACGAGGCAGTGTGTGTGGGGAGCGTTGATGGACCTTCAAGAAATCTGAGCTTCTTGGCTCTTATATTAAAAATTGATGTCAGTTTAGAGATAAAGGGTTTAATTTTGCATCCAGACAAAAGTGAAGTGATTACTGAACTTGTCAGCTCCCCGGGTCAAGCTCACACTTTACACATCACTGGCTCAACAGATGTTGTGCACGGACACATCAGTCAACGTTGCTGTATCTTGTTTTCTATTGAGGGAGTGAAAGTCACTGAAATAACTGAACTAACTTAAAACTAACAAACATATTAAGACAAACATCAATAAAAAAACAACTAATGACAGTCAGTCATTGCTTTTGAAAGTGGACTGACAGAAATTTGTAAAAATAACAAAATAGATTACCACCTGTCCTCAAGTGTTCTGGTCCACCTGTCCTCAGGTGTTCTGGTCCACCTGTCCTCAAGTGTTCTGGTCCACATGTCCTCAGGTGTTCTGGTCCACCTGTCCTCAAGTGTTCTGGTCCACCTGTCCTCAGGTGTTCTGGTCCACCTGTCCTCAAGTGTTCTGGTCCACATGTCCTCAGGTGTTCTGCTCCACCTGTCCATAGGTGTTCTGGTCCACCTGGTGTTCTGGTCCACCTGTCCTCATGTAGTCTGATCCACCTGTCCATAGGTGTTCTGGTCCACCTGTCATCAGGTGTTCTGGTCCACATGTCCTCATGTAGTCTGATCCACCTGTCCATAGGTGTTCTGGTCCACCTGCCCACATGTGTTCTGCTCCACCTGTCCATAGGTGTTCTGGTCCACCTGTCCTCAGGTGTTCTGCTCCACCTGTCCATAGGTGTTCTGGTCCACCTGTCATCAGGTGTTCTGGTCCACCTGTCCTCATGTATTCTGATCCACCTGTCCTCATGTGTTCTGGTCCACCTGCCCTCATGTGTTCTGCTCCACCTGTCCTCAGGTGTTCTGCTCCACCTGTCCATAGGTGTTCTGCTCCACCTGTCCATAGGTGTTCTGGTCCACCTGTCATCAGGTGTTCTGGTCCACCTGTCCTCATGTAGTCTGATCCACCTGTCCATAGGTGTTCTGCTCCACCTGTCCTCAGGTGTTCTGCTCCACCTGTCCATAGGTGTTCTGGTCCACCTGTCATCAGGTGTTCTGGTCCACCTGTCATCAGGTGTTCTGGTCCACCTGTCATCAGGTGTTCTGGTCCACCTGTCCTCATGTAGTCTGATCCACCTGTCCATAGGTGTTCTGGTCCACCTGTCATCAGGTGTTCTGGTCCACATGTCCTCATGTAGTCTGATCCACCTGTCCATAGGTGTTCTGGTCCACCTGTCATCAGGTGTTCTGGTCCACATGTCCTCATGTAGTCTGATCCACCTGTCCATAGGTGTTCTGGTCCACCTGTCCTCAGGTGTTCTGCTCCACCTGTCCACAGGTGTTCTGCTCCACCTGTCCACAGGTGTTCTGCTCCACCTGTCCATAGGTGTTCTGGTCCACCTGTCCTCAGGTGTTCTGGTCCACCTGTCCTCAGGTGTTCTGGTCCACCTGTCCTCAGGTGTTCTGCTCCACCTGTCCTCAGGTGTTCTGGTCCACCTGTCCTCATGTATTCTGATCCACCTGTCCTCATGTGTTCTGGTCCACCTGCCCTCATGTGTTCTGCTCCACCTGTCCTCAGGTGTTCTGCTCCACCTGTCCATAGGTGTTCTGGTCCACCTGGTGTTCTGGTCCACCTGTCCTCATGTAGTCTGATCCACCTGTCCATAGGTGTTCTGGTCCACCTGTCATCAGGTGTTCTGGTCCACATGTCCTCATGTAGTCTGATCCACCTGTCCTCATGTAGTCTGATCCACCTGTCCATAGGTGTTCTGGTCCACCTGTCATCAGGTGTTCTGGTCCACATGTCCTCATGTAGTCTGATCCACCTGTCCATAGGTGTTCTGGTCCACCTGCCCACATGTGTTCTGCTCCACCTGTCCATAGGTGTTCTGGTCCACCTGTCCTCAGGTGTTCTGCTCCACCTGTCCATAGGTGTTCTGGTCCACCTGTCCATAGGTGTTCTGGTCCACCTGTCATCAGGTGTTCTGGTCCACCTGTCCTCATGTAGTCTGATCCACCTGTCCATAGGTGTTCTGGTCCACCTGTCATCAGGTGTTCTGGTCCACATGTCCTCATGTAGTCTGATCCACCTGTCCATAGGTGTTCTGGTCCACCTGTCCACATGTGTTCTGCTCCACCTGTCCATAGGTGTTCTGGTCCACCTGTCCTCAGGTGTTCTGCTCCACCTGTCCTCAGGTGTTCTGGTCCACCTGCCCACATGTGTTCTGCTCCACCTGTCCATAGGTGTTCTGGTCCACCTGTTCTCAGGCGTTCTCGTCCTCCTGTCCACATGTGTTCTGGTCCACCTGTCCACAGCTTTTCTGCTCCACCTGTCCGCATGTGTTCTAGTCCACCTGGGGGGGGGGTGACAAATTCCGGTCTTTCTTCTTATGGTGTTTTGTTTCTTATGGTGTTTTGTATCCTCCATTGTTGTCTGTGATCTGATTGATTCAGATTCCGGTCTGATTCAGACCTCTCTTGTAAATGAGTCCCTGAGGCTCATTGGGATTAACCTTTATAAAATAAATGTTGAATGAATGACCCTGATGACCTTTGACCTTGAATTTCACCTGTAATCCCTTTGAAAGTTGTTCTGGGCTCTTTGATTACCATTCTTATCTTTCTTTTCAGTTTCTCATCAGTTGTCCTTTTGTGTACATGTCCAGGGAGGCTGTCTCCAGTCCTCTGGACCTTCTGAATATCTGAGCAGCTGTAGTCAGAGGAACATCATAATAATAATAATAATAACTTTTATTTATAACACACTTTACATCAGTAACAGATCCCAAAGTGCTACAATGTATGAACATTAAATAACAAGATAAAAATCAAAACAAAATGCAGATAAAATACTCAAATAAAAACTGGGTGCAATAAAAACAAAAGCACAATTCAATTACGGTAATTAAAAAACTTGATAAAAAGAAAGGTTTTAAGACCTGTTTTAAAACATGTCACGGTCTGTGGGGCCCTCAATCAAGCTGCTTGGAGATGGTTTGATAGTCTTTAGCTTTGATAGGATGTCAGTCAGGATGCTAAACACTCTGCCTGCTCTGCCCCCTCTCCCATTTGAACTGCCTTAACACTAAAACTTTCTCACACATTACCACACAACACAAAGATTTTAACACTGGACTCTGTGTCATCAGACGGGTTATTCACTAAACTCTCGGTCATGTGCTCATACAGTTTGCACTACTTCTCATACTTGCACTGATGTTTGTATTGCATCGCTGCCTATAGTCATGGTACTGTTTACATTCTCTGTTTACATTTATTAATACTCTTCTTTCTTCTTCTTCTTCTTCTTTCGGCTTTTCCCTTTTCAGGGGTCGCCACAGCGAGTCATCCTCCTCCACCTCACTCTGTCCTCTGCATCCTCTGTCCTCACTCCAACTACCTCCATGTCCTCTCTAACTGCATCCATATATCTCCTCTTTGGCCTTCCTCTGTGTCTTTTTCCTGGCAGCTGCATTTCTAACATCCTTCTACCAATATACCCACTGTCCCTCCTCTGGACATGTCCAAACCATCTCAGTCTGGCCTCCCTAACTTTATCTCCCAGTTGTTTAACATGTGCTGTACCTCTGATGATCTCATTCCTGATCTTATCCATCCTTGTCACTCCTAAGGAGAACCTCAGCATCTTCATTTCTGCCACTTCCAGTTCTTTCTCCTGACATTTATTAATACTGTTTACTTTTATTACTACTGCTTATATTTAATTGCTACTGTTTACATTTACACTACTCTAATATCTGCACCGCTGCTGATACATATACAGTGTGCTCTGACCGGTCTTGTTTAGGATGCCCAATGTGCCTTACTGCATATGCCACTTTTTGCCTCTATAACAACATCAACTACTACCTCGTGCATGTACTGTGTACATTAACTCATACGCTGCTTTGCCACTTTGCAAATGTCAATGCTAGAAACCTTTAGTTTATTTTAGTTATACTTTTTATACTCTTTTTTTATACTAGTATGCAAAAACTCAGGACAATATTATGTTCATTAAATGTTTAATGTTTTAGTTTTAGTTTTAGAGTCGGTGTAAATTTTCATACTCTTATACCACTATGCAAAAACTCAGGACAGTGTTAGTTTTACTATTTTATGCTTATGTCTATTATTATATGTTTCAGTGTTTCAATGTTTAGATGTTTACTGTTGCACCGAGGGACTGAGAGAAACACAATTTCGGTCCTGTGTATGTCCTGTACAGTACATATTGCAGATCTGACAATAAAGTTGACTTTGACTTTGACTTTGATGTCAGTAATTGTCTTTCTGAAACAACTCTGTCCTCAGCTTCCTGTGCTCCATGTTCAGTGTGTTACAGTCAAACAGCCCTGTGACTACCGCTCACCCTTTAAACAGGCAGACATTACAGACTGAAGACACCTGAGATACTAAGTACAAGACCCACTGTCCCTATGATCAGTTATTTAAAAATATTTTCTACCGTCACTATCCAAATGTAAAAGGTCAGTTTCATCCACACCAGTCTGATTTTCATTAGTGGATTTTCAGTCATTTATTCATTTTTAATATTTTGACTGTTTCAAGTTATTTCAGTGAACTTTGTGGGTTTTTCTTTCTGAAATGAGACAAACTCATTCACATCAGTACAACCTACCAAGGTGCCATGATTAAAGCAACCAAATTATTTCTTTTCATAGATCATCTACATTTGCAGTAAATAATACAAAGTAGTAGTAACTTGGCGCTAAATAACGTTTTTTTCTTTTTAACTTTATACAGTATAAACTTTGGTAACCTTAGGGTCACCGTAATAAACCATTTCAAATATAACATCAAATGTAGAGTATGATGAGCATTCCTTGGGAACATTTCCTGCATCCAGCTGATGATGGTGAGATTAGGAACATTTCAGGCTCTCTCTGTGTCTCCAGTTTGTCACTTGCTGGTTGCCAGACGGGGAAAAAAAAAATAAAATCAGCCTTACCGTTATCAAAAACTGTTAAAGACAACAGACAATAAAAATGGAGAGGAACTTAAGAGCAACTTTCCTGGGATTTTTATTTGCCAAATAACATTTTGTAATTGTGTCTCGTTTCCTTAAGAAGATGGTTTACCTCGTGTCATAAAACACAGATTCACAGCAGGAGGAGTTTTAACACTTTGACCCGTCACACATTCTGTTCCATCTGAGAGAACAACGGCTCAGATTTGAGTTAATTCACCCTCTCATCTGCTGGATGGCAGCGGTTTGAACCTGTCACCGCGAGGAAAAGTGTTAACGCTGTATACCAGCCTCGGATATAGTTGACGCGTCGCATAGGGCGCGCGGCCAAAGTGACGCAATTGCGAAGTCCCCGCCCCCGCGCTTTGGCCAGTGCGTTGGTTTCGCGCGTGGTCGTGCACCTTCCAGATTTTGAAGCTCCGCAAGCCTAGCGCGCGCGCTGAATTGATTGACAGGTCGGGTAGGGACCTCACCGACAGCCTTCACGCCAGATTCTGCAGCTGTCTGCGCCGCTGTGGTCGTGGAAACGGCGTCGCGACGCATGGAGGAATGTTTTGTGACATAAAATGTAATAAATTCTCCTTCATTCCTGATCTGGAGTCGGACTTTTCTTTTGTTTTTTCGCCAAAACTCACGTGATCGCTTTCTCCTCCGCTGACTCCATGCATTAAAACCGCAAATAAAGACAACAGTTCAGCACGCGAGCAGAAAGCTATTTGTTTTTGTTGTGTGACGTCAAACAGTTCTTCTTCTACGGTAGATTTCTTCTTCTACACCCTTTCTTGCAACATATGCACAGGTTTTAGAGGGTACTGCCACCTGCTGGTCAGTAAAAGAACAGCACTTTGCCAAGCGCTGCCGTGCCACACTATAAACGCATGCACAGTGCGCGCGCAGCACGTGCGCTCCAGCTTGCGGACCAAAGCGCGACTATATCCGAGGCTTAACTGTAACCATACCTGTGGAGCAAGCAGGCTTCAGAGGGCCGTTCCCCTCACTGCACCTCCTGCTGGGAGAGAGGCCCGAGGCCCGTGTTCACTGAGCCTGAATGAGTCACAGTACAGCAGAGCCCACAACCACCTCCCATCCGCTCCAGCCGTTTCACTGACTCACTTAGAGCACATGACAAATGACAAAATCACCCTGAACCTCCGCCCCCTCACTGAAACTGCCCGTCGCCCACACTTTGCCAACAGTGCTTAAAGCTGGGATACATCTTGCCAAGCATCATGACACAAAACAAACTCATCGCTCGGGAAGGGAATAAAAAATGTTCTGGCTTTTCAGAGTGACATTACACCATGTGGCTGGTTTCATTTGTCATTAAAGGATGACTTTTAGGACAGATCTGAAAGTGAGTGAGTGATATAAATACCAAAAGCAGATGGCGTTAATGCTTGGCAGTGTTGAGATGTTCGAAAATACGAAGATGTTCCAGTAAAGTCGAGAACTGAATTAATATAAATAAACTCCAAGGTTATTCTTTAGCGTGTCAGGTTGCTTACGAAGCAGAAGTCCAAATTGGAGGAGTGCTGATAGTTGGATACCACAGCTCGTATTCTTCACTAGTTAAACGCCGAGCGAACAGAGTTGTTGCAGTTTGCAGTTTTCTACACAATGAAAAGAACAGAAGAGCTCGTTAAACTATTCACCAAGGAGCATGCTTCATGTGCTGAAACCACACAGCCCTGATCCCAAAACCAGCTGAGACATTGTGTAAAATGTAAACACAAAAAAAATATTTTTAAATATCATAATCACACATTTTATTACAATGGAATATAGTAAACATATCAGACATTAAAACTAAAAATGTGCACATTTTTATTGGTTTGGGTGGTAAAAAATAATGGCAGCAACAACATCTCAACAAAAGTTGTTCCATTGGCAACAACAGTTTGTAAAAGTGAGTGGTGCAAATAAGAAACAGCCAGAGGAGCATTTTATACCATTCTTTTTGCTCTATAAATCACAGTTTTTTTGCATAAATTAGCACGCCTGCAACTTATACAGTGAAGCAACTTATTTTTTTCCATATTTATAATAAACCAATTTTTTGGCTGAGATCTGACAATTTCATTCATTCTGACATGGAAAATATTGAACACTACCATTTTCAGCCACTAGAGGGCCCTTGACTAATATGGCAAGCAAAATAGGTAAAGGTGGCTATTATTGAGCTTGGTCCGCATTGCCGGCAGCTAATGGGAGGCGGCATCCATTAGCTGCACCGCCCAGGCAAAATGCAGCTGATTTGACCACTAAAGTGCATTTATTAAGAAAAAGTTCAACTCAGACACAGCCAACTGGTTGATCCACTGTGAGAGGGAGCTATTTATAAGACTGAGCTGAACACAGCTTCTCAGACTGAGGAAGTCTTTCGGACGAAAGACGAAACGTTTCTACAATTTTTTTGCTTTGTTTAGTTTAGTTTTTTGAATGTCCAGAGGACCAGACTTAGCTTTTTTAGGGTAACTGAGACACACCTTTGCTATAATGTCGAACAAACAAATCATTGTTTTTAGGTAGTTATCTTGGTAAAATTTGAAGAAATGCACAGCGAGGCATCCCTCTGCGTGCTCCCGAAGCCACTAATCAGCTTTTGAAATAATAATAATAATAATAAATTAAATTTATAACGCACTTTTCATTAACAAAAATCTCAAAATGCTAGAAATGCAGTTGATTTGTGTGCAAAGTGCATTTATTAAGAACATTTTTTTTTCATCTTTGATATAGTTTTGAGCAAACAAAAAATTGTTTTTAAGTGTTAACCTTGTTAAAATCTTGTAAAAGTCCTCCCGTGCACACTCCCGCGGCTGCGATTTGGCAGCCAAATCAATTTTTGGCACAACACCGGCCCACGTTTACGGGTGATCAGCGGAGACGCATAATAAATTAGCCTTATACGGTGAAACGACATATTTATGCTTTTTTTCCCACTTCATTTGACATATTTGGACTGATGCAACATTTACAGCGGCAAGTATGGTAACTTATTATGTTAATTTTCAACAGTTCAGAAAGAGGACTGGGTATTAAAAAAACATTGAGGCTTATTCGTTCAGAAGTAAAGGTGGGCAGAGTTTCGCCAGTCTGTGAACACTGTCAAAAATAGTGGAACCATTTCAGATTATTGTTCCTCAGTGGAACATTAAAAATAATTTGAACATCTCGTCATCATAATATCGTTAAAAGATTTCAAGAATCTGAAGAATCTTTGAGCTCAAAAGACGAGGAGAGTCAATACTGGATGGTCGTGATCTTCACGGTGTAGAGGCAGGGCAGCCAACTCGGGACCCGAAGGTCCCGGGTTTGACCCCCAGTCATTGCACATCTCGTGGTGTCTCTGAGCAGGACACATTATGTTGTTCCGGCTCTCGACAAAGCAAGTCGCATATCTTTTTGCTCCTTCCCTCCCTAAGTTTTTCCTCCTCCCTGCTTGCTTTTTTCGTCTCGTCTGACTCTTCAGTGCTCACTCGAACCAATTTGCGATGGATTTAATAAATTGGGCTGTTTCTTCAATAGATAAGATTTTTTCCACGAAGCGGACCGTGCCAGGAGAAGCGGTCTGCCCCTCTGACACACACGCGGTTGGATACATGATGGACTCATGGGGACAGTGGCAGCCTATGTGTATGACCGTGTTGACTGTCGAAGACGTGGAAGATTTGTGGATTATTGGCCTATTGGTAGCAGCTGCTCTGTTTTTTGGCGTCGGCGGAGCTGTCTGTTACCTGAAGCTGAGGAGAGCTTCGGCGGCTATCAGCGCGCTGGCGAAACTCCCTGATCAGCAAGATTCTCTGATCCGAGCCGTGAGCTCCTCATCCCAGCTGTTGTATGAGCTCAATCGCACGTTGGGAGCGGCGGACTGCCGCGGACCTGCTGGGCGCTTTGGAACTCGTTTGCAGCCGCCCGGGCTCCATCAGGGCACGGATGGGGGTTCATAGAATCGGAACCTCATATGATTTGGAATTTTGGCCCTGAAACAGCGTCTGGACTTGGAAGGCTGCAGTGAAAAAGAACATTGTGGTCTGAATTGGAACAAACAAAGAGACTATCTAATCTGGTTTCTGCACATGTCCTTGAAAAGAGGCCTGTTTGGAAACTTTTCTCCTGGAGCGTAGAGCTGGAGTGTCACTGCTGACCTCACCCGCCCTCCCCCCCCCAGAGATCTCTGTGTGTGCCTCGGATAACGCCCAGCTGCACAACTGCTGAACTGTGTTCTATGAAGTTACTCGCAGACTCTATATCTCCTTGCATGTCGTCAAAACTGCAACAATGTCTCGTGTGGTTGTGCTTCTGCTGATAGAGTTTTTGGGACTTTATCATGGAGTGTCTTCAGGCAATCTTTGATAAATTCTTTTTTTGAATATCACAAATGATACCTATTGTGTTTTTCCTTTTTCCATATCTGTTTTGCTCTCATTCAGGATGGATGAGAGATGGCCGCGCTGACGAACATACATATGTTTTGAATATATATGTTTTGAATTGCTGCAGCTTAACATTCTCTACCCCTCCTCTGGATGACTGTGTTTACATGATCACGTTGTATTGGTTTACTGGTGCAATGTTAATAAAAAAAAATCTCTTATCTCTCTTATCTTATCTCTTATTATCCCCAGTTGCTCCCCGGGCACTTTCAATAGCTGCCCACAGCTCCACCTGGCGGTGGGTGGGTTAAATGCAGAGCCAATTTTGCCATTGTATGGGAACATACAATGATGACAACACAAAACACATTATTATTGTTATTATTCAGGGGGGTGGGGGTGGGGCACTGCATTAACCCTTTAACTACCCCACCAAGACAAACTCTATGAAAACCTTTTTTTCTTCCTTTCTTATAAGTAACGACTTCTACCTGAGCTTGTAGCACAAGTAAACCACCTGGTCCTATTTCATTAAAAAATATTGAAATTATTTCTAAATGTTCTCAGGTCTCTCTTGTAAATCAGTCCCTGAGGCTCAATGGGATTAACCTGTATAAATAAAGGTTTCAAGGAATGTTTTTCTCTATTTTAATCATAGTAACTTAGTTAAATTTATAAAGCAACAAAAGTGAGGAGTAGGAAAATTCCTTCAGCATATTCATGATGTTTTAACACTTAAAGAGTCATATTTACAGAAACAGATAAACTAGATGGTTGGAGAAAGTTGATTTTATAGCAAGTTATAATTTTTCATTACATTACCTTAAATTTGCTACCTATACCATGAATAGACACAATCAACCATTTGGTGACGCACGTAAAAATATTAAACATAATGAGTTTTTGTGCTGCATCAAGTGTCATAATTCTATTTAGTAGGGTCTTTATCTCCAAAATTTGTAAAAAATAAAAAAGTATCAATACCTTTCAAAGTTTACCCAATAACAGTCACGATGATGCTTGTCATTGCCTGATCTATTACGGAAGCACGATCCATACTAGTGTTAGCTCATTTGAGCATGCGCTAAAAGAATACTTCCGGGTCGCACGGATCGCCATTGTTTATGAATAAGAACTGTCTTCATTTACTTAGAAAGGTATGTGCTTTATCTCTGCCTATCTTCATGTTGCTAATTTACGCCACTCGTATTTCCATTAAAATAATTGACATACTGTATTTACGTTGTTGGTTAAGATGATGATGCACTGGGCTGAATGAGAAAACCCTGCAAGATACAGAATTAATTATTTCCATGGTGAAACGGCGCCACTCAGTGGTGAAGCTGTGCTACATAACTTTAACCAATTAGCATCATGAAGATCGGCAAGGATAGAGCATGTACTTATAGTTCTCACTCAAACGGAATTATAACATTGTCTTGGAAAATTAACCAAATTATAGAAAGAAAATTTTTAATTAATATTAATAAATATGATATGATTCATAAATATATTTTATTAATAAGAAGTAATTATTTCCAGTACATTTTCCTTGTTGGGGGAGTGGTGACACAGGGATTAGGGAAGGTGGGCTTGTGATCGGAAGACCGCCGGTTCAAGCCCTGGTACTGACAACATCAAAAATATGGGTGGGGTAGGTGAAGCACCCACGCCTGCCCCCACCCTCATTCACCCCACTCTGTGCCCTTGAGCAAGGCCCTTAACCCCCACCATCTGCTCCTCCAGGTGTCCCAGATATAGCTCTCTGGTCCACACAGAGGACTGTGGTAGCTCGGTGGTCTGAGGTTGCGTCAGGAAGGGAATTCGGCGTAGAAATAACTGCCAAGTCTTCATGCGACGTAGTTCACTGTGGCGACCCCTAACGCAGGGAGCAGCCGAAAGAAGAAGAAGAAGAAGAAGGAGAAAAAAAATCCAGCACATTTTCCTTAATCTAGCATATTCAATGGCGATCCGTGCGACCTGGAAGCATTCCTTTTAGCACGTGCAAATGAGCTATACTAGGATCATGCTTCCATAACAGACTGGGCACAGCGCCATCTGGTGGATCTTTTTAGCATTACCGTATTTTCCGGACTATAGGTTGCACCGTAATATAGATCGCTTTGTCCAATTATTGCCCCAAAATTGGAAAAATCCATAAATGGGTCGCAACTTAATATAGATCGCACCTACGTCACCACCGACGTAACGCGTCATCCACCGCTGACGTGAAGCGTCACCGCTGAGACAACCCGGAAATGTGGATGAGTGTTTAGCTCTGTTGCAAATGTCTGCCACAGGAACGCACAGCAAGGCTTTTAAGAAGATTAACACGGTGAAAACAATGATTTGTTTGCTAAAAATTATAGCTGACATTATAGCACAAGGGTTCCGGAGCTTAACCGTTCCTTAATAAATTCACGAAATGGTCAAATCTGCTGGATTTAAATTGTTTCGGTTTGATGTCTTCCAAACGGTCGCGTGCACTGCGAAAATAAATGATAAATAAATTGAATTTTATCTCAAATGTCTCATACAGGTCAACAGTTTGTAAATGAAACCCATATAATTACATTCTGTAAGCTGAAAAACATCCGCCAAGTGGTTTATGAGCTGTTTATCTAAATAGTATCTGTTTACGGTAGCTAACCGCTAACAACAATGCTAAAAAGATCGATTTAAAAAAAATCTCAAACATCTCATAAATCTAGTCAGTTGTAAATGTCCATACAGTGATGACATTCTGTAAGTTTGATAAAAATTTGTCCTGTGGTTCTTGACTTATCTTGCTAACAAACAGCAAACAAACACAGCAAACAGAAGTTACCTCCAGAGCAGGAGGCCGGGCAGCGACAGGGTCAGTCCAAGCAGAGGAGGCTTTTTTCGGACACATGAGCTGGAAACTGTCGGTGGACTCTCTGGAAGTGTCCCCTAGCGGACAAAATTGGTACTGCACCATTTTTTGCCAAAATGAAAAATGGTCATATCTGAGCCAAAAATTGGTCTAAAAATATGGGGAAGAATCCATAAATAGGTCTCACCTCTCTATAGGTCGCAGGGCATGCAAATTAGGCAAAAAACCACAACCTATTTTCCGGAAAATACGATACATACTTTAACCTAGTGGTCAAGATGGCTCAGTTTGAGTTAGGTCACTCCCTTCTTTGAAATTTAGTGACTCAAAATGTCACTTTGGCCAACGGTGTTGTTTTAAAGTGCTTTATAAATAAAGTTGTATTGTATTGTATTGTAAAATGTGGTCCATTATTTAGTTGACCATGCAGTCATTACAAACAGGTCTGGTTCTGTTCTGGACTCAGGAATACTTCCAGAGAGCATTTTCCACGATCTACTAATGCTGCTCTATCATGCAAAGAAGCAGCAGCGTGTGAACACCATCCAGAAACACCACCATGTTTAATGGGTTAAAGATCACTTCAAATGGACTGAGGTAAAGAGGAGAACTGCTCTGAGTTCAGACAAATTGAGATTTGAAATGCATTTTTTGGAAATTATGAACACCATCTCCTCCTTACTAAAGAGGAAAAAGACCATCCGGCCTGTTATCAACACAAATTTCAAAACTCTGATTCTCTGATGGTATAGGGGTGCATTAGTGCCTCTGAAAAATCTGTTCTTCTCATCCTAAGCATTTCATTGTACTGTTAACCTTGTGTTAACCTTGCATATGACAAAAAAACACAATGTGATCTTGGCATGGGCATCTTACACATCTGGAAAAGCAGCATCAATGCAGAAAAGTATCTACAGGTTTTGCAACAGCATAAGCTCCCATTCAGCAAAAACATATACATTCAGGACACTTGAGCTGCTAGAATCCTAGGTGTGAGTGTGAGAGTGGATGGTTGTTTGGTGTGAGTGAGACAGGTCCCTCTTGTAAATGAGTCCCCGTGACTCAATGAGGCTAGCCTGTATAAATAAAGGTTGAATGAATGAATGAATGAATCCTCCATCAGGCCAGGATGGGACACCATTCCCTCCAAAAACTCCAACTGGTCTCCTCAGTCGTGAGACATTGGTAAACAAGAGAGGATGCTTCACAGTGGTGAACATGCTTTTTTTAAATTTATTTTAGATGTTTTGCTGCCATAAATTTCAAAATCGCCATGTTTTTGTCCAAATATGGCACAGTTTTTAATTTAAACCTTTGATTTGTTTATTCCAGTGTGAATAAAGAAGGAGTTTATTGTAGTTTCTTCATTGCATTCTGTTTCTATTTACATTTTTCAACATCCCACCTTTTTCATTATTGGTATTGTTCATTATGCAGGACTGATGTTCAAACCTTGTTCACAAACATCAAAATAACAAATAAAACTGTCGAGGAATCCATTTCCCTGCAAAGACGACTGGTGCTCTGAGAGTGGTGAGCATTACTGCTGCAGCTCAGGCTTTTCTCACAGCCATTTTAGACTCATTCTAACATTTGTCTTTTACAATGATGCCGTGCGCTGAGTCTGACACCTCCAGTGGTGCCAGACACTTAAATCTTGTGTTCAACAATAGCACAACGCTCACTTCATCTCTCCTCATTCCGCTCAGTCCCTTGGGCTCCATACCGAAGGCTGTGCAGACGAGGAAGGGAGAGGCGATATGATACTTAGTGTGAGCCGTAACTATGAGTATCGCAATATGTTTCTGTGCAGTGGCACCATCGTTGTAATGGGTTGATTGTCAATTTTGAAGAAATCAAAAATCATGCGTGTGGACAAAACCAAGAAGTATTTTATAGGATACCACAAGGGCTCCTAAATACCATCTCTGTAGGGTTGTTCACAATGAATAAAAGAAAACAGCTATTAAATCAGTTTTTATTTATCTCTGCTGAGTTTTTACTAAATTGCTTTAGTCCATGTTTGCTTCTCTATACCGTTAGCAAAATATCTCATTTTTCATTCAACCTTTATTTCTACAGGTTAGTCTCATTGAGCCACGAGGACTCATTTACAAGACACACCTATAATAAACCCCTCATCATAAAACTCTGATCAAATCTTAATTAAAATCACAGAAAGTAATCAATAGATGTGCATCTACAACTACTGTACTTGCCGCTGTACACGTCGCACCACCCTATAAGTCGCATCAGTCCAAATATGTCTAATAAAGTGGAAATAATAACATAAATAATCGCTTCGTCGTATAAGTTGCATTTATGCATCACTGCTGACACATCGCGTTTGTTACGCGTCACTGCTAACAACCCGGAAATGTGGGCCGGTGTTGTGCCAAAAATCGATTGGCTGCCAAATTGCGGCCGTGGGAGCGTGCATGGGAGGATTTTAACAAGAATTTAACAAAATTAACATTTAAAACAATTATTTGTTTGCTCAAAATTATAGCAAAGGTGTGTCTCAGTTGAACTTTTCATTAAAAAGATGGCTTGGTATGGCAACCCAAGTGTCTCATTAATAGCCACTTTTACCTATTAATGAGACACTTGGCTTGCCATATTAGTCGAGGGCCCTCTAGTGGCTGAAAATTGTAGTGTTCAATATTTTCCATGTCAGAATGAACGAAATATTCAAATCTCAGCCAAAAATTGGGTTATAAATATGGGCAAAAACATACATTAGTCGCTTCAGTGTTTAAGTCGCAGGATGCAAAAAGGTGCAACTTATTTGATGAAAAATATGCTAATTAAGTTTTGTCCTCAACTCAAATCAAGATGGCCACCACAGCCAACCTAACTTAAAAAACACAAAAATGGCTACACCTCTGTTCACTGAGTTGGTGTGGTAGTATTTGAGTGTCCACCCCAACACAGACTTCAAGCACAACATACTGTATTTTTGTCTGTTAGCAAAATATGTCATGAACCAATGGATATACTTTGTATTTTATTGAAATTCTCAGAAAGTATTCATCTACTGCTGATTAATTAGTGGAATGAACCCAATTTAAGATGGCCATTCCAGCTAAATCATCCTTAGCAAACACACCAAAGGCCATGCCTCATTTAATCTGACTGATAATAAGCTGAAATTCGGTGTGGTAGTAGCGGAGAGTCATTTGCAACACTTACGCCAAGTGTTAGCCAATCATTTATGGTCTTAGTCTAAAACGCTTGCTTGAAAGGCAAGAAATGCTATGCTTTTAAATTCTAAATTTATTATGCTAAAAATGTCTTTAAAATCTTGACTGATTTTTTTTTTTATCCTCATCTGAGCTCTTCTTGGCTCTCTGTGTGGATGCAGCAGTGCAGCGCCACATCGCACAGGTAACCAGAGGGTGTCAGGGTTGTGGCGCCCTCATGGGAACAAAGCCAGATTAAAGCAAGAATAAAGTCCAAACATCAAACCGCATCAGTGGGAATCCTGTTTGGGACACTTGAAATACGCTGCACATTGTTATGAAAGGAAATACACGGTTTTACAAAGACGGAAAATCGATACTGCTGACTGACTGCAGCGCAAGTTAACAAAGTGAGAGAACTTTGAAAAAACTGCATAAAGTGGAATAAAAATGAGTCAGACATAATAATCCTGACTAAGCCCGTGTAAGGAAGCTCTGGCAGTCGAGACAGTGGCTGGATCAGAGCACAGACAGTGATGCATGCATAATGCAGCGCTGCTTAAGCACAGCACGCACAATATGCAGCAATCATAGTTGTCGTTTTTTTCTTTGCATTTTGTTAAAACACAACCTGAGCATGTATTTTCAGGAAATGTGTATTTATACACGCATGCTCCATAATTTGACTTGATTAATGTAGAATTATAGCTGTGCCTGTAATCGCTTGTTCATATTAATGATATTAAACTGTTTCACGATCCTTTTCCCTGTTTTATAAATCATCCTTGATGCGACTGTCGGTAAAAAGATAATGCAGAGGTCATCTTTTATTATTTTTGAGACTTTTGAATGGTTTATGGTAGACACAGTGATTATTCCCTATAAAACTCCTTTGTGAAATGTTTACCTTCCTGTGTGTAGCTGCTGACACTGGTGCCAGAAGCATTTGTATTGTGTGTGTGTGTGTGTGTG
>JBBPBX010021883.1:6056-41940 GCA_038048925.1 Garcialebias charrua
TTTGGTTTTGCTAGCATTCAGGACTAATTTTGAATCACAGAGAGCGTTCTGTAAGGCATTAAAATCAGTCTGAAGGTTTGAGTGTACTGCATCTAGAGAGGGTGCTGATGAGTATAAAATTGTATCATCTGTATACATATGGTAAGAGGAGAATTTAAGCAGATCACAGATTAGATTAATATAGAGTAAGTTCACCAAGTTCACGAAAGTGCCGACTAAAATCAACGTCTCATTGTCACTTAATGGCTTTATGGTTATTGTCTAGCATAAATGATCACAGAAATATTGGGTAAACCTGAAAAAGAAAATAATCCGTGAAATACTATTCAATCTGAATAAGTAATTAATTAAGGTAAAGGGTGTCAGTTTAATACTGACCCCCAAAATCCTTTACATCTTAAACTGACACCCTTTACCTAAATTAATTACTTATTCAGATTGAATAGTATTTCATGGATTCTTTTCTTTTTCAGGTTTACCCAATATTTCTGTGATCATTTATGATGGACAATAACCATAATGCCATTAAGTGACAATGAGACGTTGATTTTAGTTGGTATGCCAAAGGACACTACCTTTTATTTAAAATAAATCAACTAAAATTAACACCATTACACTTGATTGACTGATTTCACTTTCTTGCCATTTAACACGTCAGCAAATTTAATTGTAACAACAGACATAAGTAATGATGACAATAATACTTAATCTGAAGGTTTTTAGCTTAAAAATGTAGTTACCAGCTAAGAATGAAAGGGAGAAGGAAATAGGAGGAAAAAGGGAAGTTAATCTTGCATTTATAAAACCAGATGACACTTCAATACGCGTCCAGCTAAGATATCATCACACCTCCAGTAAACAAACAGCTGCTCCTTTACCTTAAGATGTCCGTCCCGGTTCCGGTAAAGAGCTGTGATCAGCCTTGGACGTAAATGGGTCGTAGGTCCCGCAAGTCCAAGCTGGACTCTAAACGTGTTTACCTTCTCAGTGTTGGTGATACTTGCTTTAGTCGGCAGAAGTCGTGGTAGTCCTGGTTTGGTTTCAAGATAACTTATTCCAGAAAGGAATTTCATTAAAAGTTTTGAGCTTACGCTCGGTTTGAAGTGGACTAATACCCAGCATGTTATTAGCCCTTACTGAAGAACGAAGGTCTTTGGCTCTTGACCAAACATCCGACAGCTAAAAGAGAAAATTCACATCTAATCTTCCTCACAGGAACTGGAAGTTCCAGCAAAGCTTGAAACTTTTAAGAGAGGATCTGAGATCAGTGACTTGTTCCTTTTCCCATTGGTTTGGAAGACCAGTGGAAGGGAGTTAAAGACAAGTCAAGGAGTTCACTTGCTGTTATCAAGATTCAAGGGTAAAGCCAGAAGCAGATAGAATTGTTTAGAAAAAAGACGGACACATAGTCACCAATAGTAAAATACTTGGATTAGCGTCTTAACACTTCTAAAACAAATCTGAAATGTTCAACTTGACATAAAATTCAACTTTGCCATAGTTAGACACCATCATATGGTTAAGTAATACAGTAATGCTTCACATTAAAGAATAACACAGCATAATAGCACATATCATGAAAATGACAAAATGTTATTCTTTTGATTACATTAGAATAAAATTAAAGAAGCCAATAGTCTCTTTGTGAGTGACTATGTTCTCAGATTACAACTAATGGAATAAATTGTAGTAAATGTCTGTTTACTGAGAGGGTCAGCAAAAAGCATCACTGGATAATTCAAAGAGACAAAGGTATTTCAGAGACCACCGCCTGGTCCACTACAGTACCCCCTTTTGGGAGTCATTGCCCGTCTATTGGGATGAGTTCCAACACAAAAGGATACCACCAAATGTCTCTGATCTTGAAGTAATCCAGCAAGAGAAAAATCAAAAATTATAATCCCATAATGTTTTTGGAAATTCAATATTGTTCGTAGGTAATCCCATTGCGGTAAATTTATAATCCCTTGGAAGACAGAGTCTTTAATCCTTTGGAAAACAGAGTCTTATAATCCACAACGGTAATTCCACAGCAGTAATCCCACAATGATTAGAGTTGTTAATTTCAGCAGCGACAATCATTTTTTTTATCAGCATGTAGAGGGGATCCCTCCATTGACGCAGAGGAGGCGGCCCTTAGATGAAGGTTGAAGACCATCGTTGGAGTCGCAGGCCCCCACATCGAAGGTTGTAGGCTGGTTGGTTTCCAGTCGGTGCCACTCTGGTTATATGTGTCATGCAATTATGTGGTATTAGGTGGGCTTATGATTGGGATTTTACATTAGGCCTTACCTATATGCACCTGGTATGTAAGCTATCATGGTCTAGATCAGCTACAATGACCAATTAAGGGGTGGATCAATGCTGTAAAAATATGATATAGGGGTCTATACCTATAGAAGGTTCAGGGCTTCTGTAACGAAGGCCTCTTCTCCCAAACTATTCCTCCATTCATAACTTAGTTTAAAGTTAAACTAAAATAGAAAAAGAAAATATAGTTTGGTCTAAATGTCTGTTGTCCTTTTAGACGAACAACATAGGATTTGGTATTCCCTATAAATTTTGAAGTCTATGGCGAGACTCATCAAAATGAATAGATAATCTAGAATAGAATCGATGGAGTGTTCTACTGGAAAGATTGTGAGATCAGTGTAGATTATAGTACCTAAAGTAGCTTTAAACTACATTGATGCTTCAATGACTGAGTTTACCAAAATGAAACTGCATGTTGGCATAGTTAAATCCACTTAAGTCTTCAACTAACATTAATGCAAAACCTTTTTTGGCTGGGAGTGTTCAGAACCAAAACAATATCTCAAATAATGACAACAGTAATGACTAAACAACAAGGAAACAACGTTTCACTGCTTCGACACACTCTTGTCGTCAGATTCCAAAATGCAACACACAAGAAAAACAGGTCTCAATTTTATAACCGATGTCAAATTAAATCCCGTGGATTTAAACGGTTGTTAAGGTTAGTTTTTTGTTGTAGGTTTTAGACTTAGCGTTTCTAAGTTCAAGTTGGACAATGCGACTTATAGGGTGGAAAATACGGTAGTTTAAACATGATTAGTTTATTTACTAACTTGTGTTTGGATGACCTTATTATCCCATGAAGTTGGTGAATTTGTGAGATCTTTGTCCTTTGTGGAGTCATTGAACGCCTTGTAAGGTTTGATCTGATTTCGATGTACCCATTTAGCAATTGGTTCTTTGCGGCCTTTGCTGATTTTGATTCCGTAGACAATTGAGGACACTTTGTCTTTGTCTTGGGCATGACCTAACATCACCCCCCTGTGGTCATGGGGGACCACGCACACAGGTGAGGACGTCCGTCCATGGGCACAAGTTAGGATGCCATTGTCTAGTTTAAGCTGTTCGCGCAGCTGAGAGTAGACAGTACACAGGAACCCTTTAGGCTTCGGCCAACGTATCTTCTTATGTTTACCTCTTTCTGTGTAATTCAAGCATGTCTCAAATGTCAGCGCAGTCGCAGGTGTATCTGATTTGTCAGTCTGCGATAGGTCACTGTTGTTGTAGTGTGAGTTTGCCCCCCCCCCTTGTCTGATGAGGGGTCCTCAAAATCTGTAACAATGCTGTCCAAGTGACTGTCAGCGTCTTGTTGGCTGTCATTTTCTGGACTCAAATGCTTTTGAACCAAGGTTTCCTCGAAAGCTTGGCTGATTGCCGATTTCTCTGTCAAAGGGGACAGTACAGCGTCTTCGGTGTGGGGTCCTTGGATCTCCACACCTTTTACTACCTGTGGTAGGTAGTGTTCAGTGAGTGCTGATTGCTTCAGCTCACAGAGGAGGTTCACATGTTGGGCCAGAGTTGGGTCCAACTGTTGCGTCTCATCTGCCTCACCTGTTTTTGAAAGTTCACTTACCGGGCTCTTGTGCTTGGATGAGGGGTCCCTTGTGTCCTCTGCGGTACCTGCGGTTAGGTAGTCTGTATCACAACTATACCATACCATACCATTTTATTTATAAAGCACTTTAAACAGGAACAAGTCCAAACAAAAGTGCTGAACAAACAAACAAACAACAGGCAACACACAATGAAGTACAACACGAGAGACATAAAAACATTGCAGATCACAAATAAAATGATCAAATACAAATCAGCTGGTGTTGAAAGCAACAGAATAGTAGTGAGTTTTTAACAGAGATTTGAAAACTGCGAGGGAGGGGGCCCGTTTGATGAGAAACGGTAACTCGTTCCAGAGTCTTGGGCTTGCTACATCCATTCAATTCATTCAACCTTTATTTATACAGGCTAGCCTCGTTGAGCCACAGGGACTCATTTACAAGAGGGACCTGTCTAACACCCAGACATAATCTACATCTACATAGAACGCCCTGTCACCTCTGCGCTTAAGACGAGTTTCTGGATCTCTTAAAAGTACCCGGTCCTCTGACCTCAAAGCATGTGGAGGGACATGTGGGTATATCAGATCTGAGAGATAGGCGGGGACGAGACTGTTCAGTGATTTGTAGATATACAGGAGAATTTTGAACTGGATTCGAAGATGAACCCGTAGCCAGTGCAAGGAGGCCAAGACTGGTGTAATGTGCTCACTTTTGCGTGTTCTAGTTAAAAATCGGGCTGCTGCGTTCTGAACCAGTTGTAATCGTGCAATGGTGGCCTGACTGACGCCAAGCAGAAGTGAATTGCAGTAATCAAGCCTAGATGTAATAAATGTGTGAATTACTTTCTCCAGGTTATTTTTTGATAATATGGGCTTCAGCTTAGACAGTCGCCTCAGCTGGAAAAAACAAGATTTGACGATCATGTTTACATGACTGTTAAGTTTCATGGAAGGATCCATTATCACTCCCAGATTTGTGACTTTTTGTTTCTCAGACAGGGGTAGAGCAGAAAGGTCGATGCAGTGGTTCGAGGTTGTGTCATTGGGAAGGAACAATATGGCTTCAGACTTCTTATCACTGAAGCTTAAGAAATTTAAAGCCATCCAGTCCCTGATGTCAGCCAAGCAGTCGAGCAGAGGTTGAATAGAGCATGTACCATTTTGTCTTAGGGGGAAATAAATTTGACAGTCATCGGCATAGAAGTGGAAGGGTATGTTGTGTTTCCGGAAAATAGCACCAAGTGGCAGCAGGTATAAGGAGAATAAAAGAGGACCCAGGATGGACCCCTGCGGAACCCCCCCATTTAAGAGCTGCCACTGCAGAACTAAAATTGTTGATGGAAACACAAAAGGACCTTTTAGAGAGGTAGGATCTGAACCAATTTAGGGCTGACCTTGTGATGCCCACCCACTGCTCCAACCTAGCAATGAGGATCTCATGGTCAATGGTGTCGAAAGCGGATGTGAGGTCCAATAGGACAAGCAGCACAGAGTCACCAGTGTCTGTGGATAGGAAGATGTCCCCATTAAAAACCTTCAATAGGGCAGTCTCAGTGCTGTGGAGAGATTTGAAGCCAGATTGGAATAGCTCGGGGATATGCTGGTGAAGATTCTCAGTCGTCCAGGACATGATAAAATCAAAAAAGGCGTTCAATACAAGATCAACTGGACTTTATTTATTACAGAAGATGTTTCGCTTCTCATCCGAGGAGCTTTATCAATTCAATGAAACAGACTATGTGCGCGTGGAGTTATAACAGTCTTAGGAGCAGTGATGGGAATAACGGAGTTACAAATAAACGGCGTTACAAACGGAGTTATTTTTTTCATTAACGGGTAATCTAAGTAGTTACTAAGTCTATCGTTACAACGCCGTTACCGTTACTTCCACTAAATGGGGGTGCGGTACTTTCTCTTCCGCGCGCTGGCTGTTTGTTTACTTTTTTCCTTGGTGAGGCAGAGGAGGGAGCAGAGGGGAGGAGGGGAGGGAGGGTAGGAGGTAGCAGAGCAGAGGGGAGGGAGGGGCGAAACAATAAGGATGATGCTGATTGGCTAAGTTAGAGTGTCAGGTAGAGGTCAGCCAATCAGAGGTTTTGTTGTTCAGCTCACACACGCTGCAGCTTCAAATCTGCAGAAGTCCGGCAGCAATGGCGAGTCTGGAGGGAAAGTTGGCGTTTTCAAATTGGAAATACAGAAACTACTTTACTCTCCTTGAGGTAAAAGGCAAGAACGTGCATGTGAAGTGTACATTATGCCCCGGAGCGAAGTGTACGTCCGTCGTAATCTGATCTGATGAAGCATCTCTCACAACTGCAGGTAATTCAGATTTTCAGTACTGTTTTAAAAGTACTTCATATTGTTAAAACGGTTCTTTTGTTTTTAAGAAAATACTTGAAGAACCAGTTGTGTGAGGGTTTGATTTTATTTTACACTACAGAGTTAAAGCACTTGCTTTAACTGTTTACTTTTATTTATAAGAAAACACGTGAACAGTACAGTGTGTACATAGAGCTTAAAACACAATTGTTATATTATTTTGTTAAACTGTATTTTGTAATGAAGAAAAAACTTGAAGTATAGTATGTCAACTAGTCATGTTCTGTTGAGGTGCAGTAAGTATTAAAAGTTTGGTGTTAAGTACCGGTCTTTGCAATTCTACTTTAAATTTGTAGTTATATCTAAACTTAAAGCTCCCCTGACATGATCTTTCAACTTTCCAAAAAATGGCACAACATATATAAATATTAAGATTGACCTCTGACCGTTTTTGCTAAAATAATGTTAAATGAATGAAAATTCCTCCCAAAAACAGTTTAAAATTAGCGCCATTTTTTTAACACGATAAATAGGGATTTCGCCGTCGCAGGATGATGACGTCATAACAAGAGACGTGTCTACTGCGCAGCTTGAAAACATTGGAGGAGCTACAAACTCGATCCGTCCAATTTAGCCATTTAAAAGTTAATATTTTAGCGGATTGTCTGCAGAGAAGCCAAAGTTATTTCCAGTAAACAGCAGGTTATAATTTTTTTTCAGCTCCTGCTGGTCTTTGGAGACTTTTCACTTCATGAGGTGAGCTGCTGTGTGGAGTTACATGAGCTGCATGTAGACGAGGCAGAAGTAATTCTACAACATGTACATCGTCTCCAGCCTCCACAGCACTGAAATGGTAATATATTAGTTAATGTTCCTAATAATTATTCAACATTAATTAATAGTTTAAAAAATTAGTCCCTTTTAAAATATCTGTTAAATATATTATTCTTTTATTTTATTTTGTTTGTGTTTTCAGGTTTCCAGGTCTCCAGTCCATCACCTGAGGCTCTTCCTGTTGAACCACAACCCAGACTTTCACATCACAGCAGGTAAGATTGCATCAACGAAAAGAATACTACTCAACAATATTCTTTGATGTAAATCTGTTGATTTTCTGTGGTTCTGATGAGGGAAGTGACAAAGTGGATGCAGCATTCAGCCCATAATGGACCCAGATGTCCCCTGCGTCCAGACCTACAACACCTGGACATCCATGAGCGTGGAGGAGCGAGGATTCACAGAAATGTCTTCACCTGAAGAGTGGACCGAGGTGGAGAACAAACCTTGATATTGTTCAACAACAGATGGAGACATCTTCAGGATCTGTAGAACATCAGGACTGATGCTGCAGAAAGCTACGTTTGTGCATCAAGACATTAAAATATGCAGAAATACTACAACTGGCCAGAGCATTGAGATGAAAATGAATCAATGAATTTAATATTTTTTCTGACTGTTCAAATGAACATATTGTTTGAAAAAAAAAAGGATAACAATGAACCAAGTGTTTCTGTAGTTATGTGTAAATAAAGTTACGGTAGTACACTATATTATCTGTTAGTGTTGAGTTATTCTTTGTGAGAATATTTGTGTATCTGTTTTAATTTCATTCGTGCATCTACAACTCACAGCTCATACTTTAGTAAAAACAAAATTGGTGAATGTTGAAAGAAACATTTTATTAAAATAAAACCATCCCATATTATCAAATAAATGAAAACCTCTGGGGAAACATTAATATGAACAGATTATCAAAAAAATTGAGTTTAAAACATATCAGCAAGTGGTGTTTGACTTCATCAGCTCTGTAAAAATGACTCCAACACCTCCTCGTCCACCCTCCTGTCCAGGTGTTGTAGGTCTGGACGCAGGGGACATCGGTCTAGTTTCTCCTCATCCTGCTGCTTGTACTTCTTCAGACTCCACCACCTCCTCGCTCCTCCACGCTCATGGATGTCCAGGTGTTGTAGGTCTGGACGCAGGGGACATCTGGGTCCATTATGGGCTGAATGCTGCATCCACTTTGTCACTTCCCTCATCAGAACCACAGAAAATCAACAGATTTACATCAAAGAATATTGTTGAGTACTATTCTTTTTGTTGATGCAATCTTACCTGCTGTGATGTGAAAGTCTGGGTTGTACTAGTGGTTCAACAGGAAGAGCCTCAGGTGATGGACTGGAGACCTGGAAACCTGAAAACACAAACAAAATAAAATAAAAGAATAATATATTTAACAGATATTTTAAAAGGGACTAATTTTTTAAACTATAAATTAATGTTGAATAATTATTAGAAACATTAACTAATATATTACCATTTCAGTGCTGTGGAGGCTGGAGACGATGTACATGTTGTAGAATTACTTCTGCCTCGTCCACATGCAGCTCATGTAACTCCACACAGCAGCTCACCTCATGAAGTGAAAAGTCTCCAAAGACCAGCAGGAGCTGAAAAAAAATTATAACCTGCTGTTTACTGGAAATAACTTTGGCTTCTCTGCAGACAATCCGCTAAAATATTAACTTTTAAATGGCTAAATTGGACGGATCGAGTTTGTAGCTCCTCCAATGTTTTCAAGCTGCGCAGTAGACACGTCTCTTGTTATGACGTCATCATCCTGCGACGGCGAAATCCCTATTTATCGTGTTAAAAAAATGGCGCTAATTTTAAACTGTTTTTGGGAGGAATTTTCATTCATTTAACATTATTTTAGCAAAAACGGTCAGAGGTCAATCTTAATATTTATATATGTTGTGCCATTTTTTGGAAAGTTGAAAGATCATGTCAGGGGAGCTTTAAACCAACCGAACAAACAATAGTTACTTTCCCTGGTAACTAATTACTTTTATAGGGGAGTAATTCAGTTACTAACTCAATTACTGTTTGGAAGAAGTAACTAGTAACTATAATTAATTACTTTTTTTAAGTAATGTTCCCAACACTGCTTAGGAGTCACACATCAACATACCAGGTATGTAAATTTCAAACTGAGGTAACACATACATGTAAATTGACAGATCCCTACTTAACAGTAGGGAGTTCCCTTGAGGTCTCTGACAGAGGACACACAACTGTATGTAAATTGACAAAAACACCCTCACAAACCAACAACAGAGGTTTCTCAAAAAACTTTGCTAGTCTAATTCACAGACAAGACACCTCTGCTCCCATCCGGTGTAAAACGTTTGGGAATCAGCCCCAGAACTGAGTTGTAAGTCTTAGAAAGTTGAAATCTCAGACGTCCTCCTCTGTTAAGAGAAGGTTTTTCTCTCTTAACATAAAGAGCTTCCTTCACACCTGATAGGGATTTTAAACCCCTGTTACCTTAATAAAAACCACACAAGATAAACAAGAGAACAGTGTTAAAACAGACAAACAAACTTTGCAAAGGGGAAGGCTTTTTAATGTCTTTTGAAACTTAGTTTAGCAAAGCAAACAAACATGTTTGTACTATCAAATATAAGTGTTTGAAGGGAACAGAGAATATTTGATATAGGTGAGCTGGGTTATAATTATTGGGTCAGAGTAATTAGTTTTAGATGATAGATGTTGAACATCTCCATCATTCCATCCTCTTTATCATATATAAACTGATCATTATCAATTATGTGAGTGGTATGGAAAACGACCCCGAGGCCTAATTCAAATTAGTGGCAAAAAACACATACCGACTGTCCTGTTGCCTCTACAGTAATGCCCTGATAACTCAGGATCACCTTTTTAGGATGGTTTGAGAGATTTAAAGTTTTGGAGAACTCTGTAGTGATGATTGTCTAATTTTATGACTTATTTCAATGTTTGAGAGAAATAAAGATTTGAAGAGAAGTCTGCAATGAGTATGGTCTTATTTCATGGCTTATGTCAAAGTTTTAAAAGGAATAATATATCTAGCAGGGATTAGTCTATCACTCACAAAAACCAAAAGTTTTTCCAAAGAAATAGAACTTTTAAGAAGAAATACATGTATATATATATAAAAAGAAATAATCTATTTGTGTTAAACAAATTAAAGAAATAAGCTATTTAATTTGTTTTAAAATAAAAAGAACCAATCTAATTTGTCTTAACCAAATAAAAAGAACCAATATAATTTGTTTTAACAAAAAAACAAAAAAAGAACCAATCTAATTTCTTTTAACCAAATAAAGAACCAATCTAATTTGTTTTAACCAACAAAAAATGAACTTATACACTTTCAAAGATGTGAGAAATAATTCTCAAACACACAACAAAATAGCCCTTTATGGGCACAAAAATAAAATAATCTTTCAGTTGGTTTGAAACTTCTTTAATATCAACTATTGCCTAGGAAAGCGAAAACAACCGGTTTGAACTTAAAAAATGAAATAGATCAAACATTCTTCTTCATAGCATCCATCTTATTCTGGTGTGGGAGGGTAAGGGCAAGTTCAGCGTCTGCCCAGGGGAGGGAGTGTCCCGTTTTCAGAACAAGTTCTTTCTGTTCCTTGGGGATTTGTTTGTGGCATAAGTTGTTGGGCACAAGTTCATTTCATCTGGGGGGGGAAGAGTTTTTGTGTGTGGAATAAGTCCAGTTTTTCTGCGGGAAAGCTTTTGCTTACGAGATCAGTCCAGTTCTGCTTGGGGGAAAGCTTTTGTCTGTGGAATAAGTTCATTTCATTCTGGGGGAGAGCTTTTGTGCGAGTCTTATTCTTCTGGGGGAGGGCTTTTGTACGCCCTGTAGGCGGAGGGCATCAGGCAGTTTGATGGGCATCATCCACTTTTTCAGACAGTGGTTTCATGTAGTCTTGTCCAGCTGCCTGTTCCTGGGTGTTTAGTCCATTCAGGCGTGGGGTAGTCAGGTCACATGTCCTGACAAAGTGGGTAGCTTTGCTCTGACCAGATCGATCTCAAAATCTGGCTCAGCGATTGTTCCAAACTTCTTTTTCAGGGGAGCACGGTCTCAGTTGTAGCATCTGCTTAGGGGAGCACCGGTCTCAGTTGTAGCATCTGCTGCTCTTTCTCTCGAGAAGACGACTCGTTCTTTCCACCACCTGTTGGGGTCCCATTCACCCTCGTTTCCAGCTGTCTCTAGCAGGACAGTCTGAGGCGGGATTCACTTTTGGCATCACTGGCAACTCCTCCTGAAGCAGTTCTGGAAATCCGTAGTCGTTCGAGAGAAGAACTGGACACCAAAAAACTTGCAAATTGTTAAATAAAACTAAGGCCTTTTGATCATCTGAGCCATTTGTGGTCTGGGGAAGGCCAAACTGTGGGTAACTCCTTAGTGAGTCAAATCTGTTAACTTAAACTAAATTCTGTAGTTGGCTACAATAATAATTGTTTCTTTAAACTTAAAATACCATTCCATTCTTACTATCTAAAACATTTGTATTTAATGGCAAAAAACAACAACAACAAATGATTTCATTCTTCAGTGAAAATGAGTAATCACTCACTTTGATTTGGGGTTAGTTTTTAATTAGTAAGTTTTTTTTAATTAGCATGATCATTGTGAGTAGCAGGAGACGTATTATACTTAAAAATACTTTACCTTTTTCATAGTCTGTAGAAAAAGTCTAAACATACGTGTAACAAAATAGAAAAGTACAAATAACATACATATAGACATACAAACATATAGACATACAGACATACAGACATATAAACATACAGACATATAGACATATATAATTTACAATACAAACATGTGGTTCATGAGCTCAAAATAAGTCCAGTCTAGTCAGAGTCAGTCATGTTTTTAAAAATATAGAACCACTACATTTCAAATCAACCTTTCAAATCAACCTTTTGAATAGATCCAAACTCCAGGGCGTCCCCCATCGTTTTTCTTTTTGGATCTGTTAAAAATAAATACCTGTTTATCAAATGACATATACAGTACCTGTTTATTAAACAACATATACAAAAGCAATGTGGTTTGTAGGTTTATCTGATTTATCCTATAGTACAACATGCTTCTTAAATGATCCTTTAAATGGCTATGCTGTTGAATATAAAAATCTAAAAAGTTATTTTTGTGTAACTGATGATCTAATCAATGTATGAGCTGTTTCCCTTTTATGAGCCATTATCAGTGTTATTAGTGATTTATTCTTTATTATTTTTAGTTATTTCTAGGAACACTTTCTAATATTCCCTTATTGCATTATTATATATTGCCACTGAGTGTCAGGTAGGCTCCCTCACTCAGTCTTTAAGTCTCGATAAAAAAGAAAAAACACTTCTATTCTCTCGCCTTTAACATGATGTGATTTGTTTTGATCCTCTGTAATATACACTGTTCACTATTTTAGTTAGTTTCTGTAGCTATTTCTATCTATATTTTGTTTTTGTTTTTTGTTTTCCCGTCTGCTTGGCTTGTTTCTATTGTACAGCACCATGGTTGGCCCTGCGTCTGCCTAAGTGCTCTATAAATAAAGTGGTATGGTATAAACAATCTAAGATTTGAAATCATAAAGCTATAAAAATTGTTCTAACAATGTCAATTCCTTTGTGGCAAACCAGACCAACCAAAATGCACTCGTCAAGGATAATCTGCTATCCTTTCTTCAGCTCCACAAAACATTGTATGAATGTCTGTGGGGACACAATTTTAATCTGCAAAAAACAAAAAATATAAATATTAACTTGTTTCAGGGTTATGAGCTGGGATCATTATCTCTGTTTCATCAAGGAATTACAGGAACTGGAAAAATAAGTCGTCAGACCCACATAAGTACAGTATAAACTAAGAATCTTGTAGACTGCGCTGGCAGGCTAAAATGAGCATATGTGTTTCATTAAATAAAATTAATCATAGCAGACTGCAGTTTTGAAACAAGATACCAGGATTATTGACAGATCCTCACAGATCCATACGGGGGGCATGACCTTTTGCTGGACAGTTGACGTGGATGACTTCAAGACCTGTTCTCTTTGTCTTTTTGGAGAACCTGTTCAGTCCCCTTTTGTCACAGCATCCAGTGAGATCTTTGTTTCTGAGTGCTAAATTGTTCATCGTCGATCCTTCACATCCGGACCGCATATTCTGGCCATTTGTGTTTGATGACCTTCTTCTGACAGTTCTTTGTAAAAGTCTTTGTGGATAGTCTTTTGCTCGGATAAAAGTCCAGTGCACCCTCGTTCAGTGCCATAGTTTTTTAAGTCCCTCGAATGTTTATTTTGAGCAGGGTAGCCTGGGAGTCCAGCCATGGTGTTCTCGGTGAAGTCACAGTGAGCCAGTTCTGGACATGCCCTTAATATTAAATCTGATCCGATCCAGTCAATAACCACAGTAGCTGTAATTAAAAAAATTAGACGTTGCATGTGTTTTTGACATGGTCCTATCCTAAATGCATGTACTACTAACTATGTGTTCTGCAAAGTGTCGTGAGATTCATCAGACTTACGCTTCCCGCTCCACAAACACCGCGAGAATGCTTCTAAGAAAAAAAATGAGAAAATAGAAAAATGTAAAAATCCTTAACAAACCAGGTTCAAAGTAATTATGTTATTATGTTCTATAAGCATTTACCTTGAATAGAGTCACCTCTGTAATTCTGGTTTGCACAATGGAATTTTAAAATGTTCATTACATAAAGTGAATTTTCAACAGAGGCATCCTTTTAATCTGATCTGCATAACAGATCTAAAATCATTAATTTACGTATGAGTAAAATCATCAATTTAACCTGAAACCAGAAATATTGTAGCCTAATTATATTTCAGAAAATATCATGCACTGTTTTCTAGGACCACCTTGATAGGATAAATGATAATTAGCCAATTCATTGAGTTTTCAAGATCCGTCCTCTCTTCGGATTTATTTGTGTACTGTTTTTAATTTTTTATGTTAAAACGGCACCGTGGGATGCTCTCATATTTTGTCAATTTATTGAAATTGTTAAGATAAGTCCTCACTTACCACTTTTCAGTGGTTCACTTATCAAAAGTCAAAGCATGGGCTGGATGATTTTGCCCAGTGGTTTCAAGTTTCAATGTTTAAAGTCCAATTCCCACTTATTATAAACTGAGATCCAAATTATGTCCGAAATAGAAAAGTATTGATTAAAATAAAAATGTGTATTCAGTCAAGGCGTGTCTGTGAGTGCTACGGTACTTCCCGTTTTAATATTCCATATTATTATTACTGTATACACAACCCCAATCTGTTTGAATAAAAACAACCCTTATTACTGTTGTCAAAGCTTATGCATTGCATGGTCAAACGATATGTTATTCTAATTCCCTTTCAAATTTACCAGACCTCTTTTTGCCATTAATGGTCATAATTTATGCAAAACAACACCAAAATTAGGTTTTAACAGTGAAATGTGTCTTTTACTCCTGGTGAGTTGGCTGGATTCTTGTGCGTATTTAACCTACTAGCTGAAAAGTCACTTCTAATATAGCATTTTTATTATTGGGAAGAGTGTGTTCTATAACCTATTTAAATCAAAGATATTAATAACATCTTAACATCAACGGATATCTACATTATATAACTCTTAAAAGGAAACAGCCCTTAAAATCTACCTAACTGTGAAACAGCTTTTTAAAATCTACAAAACATATTTAATGTATGCAAAAAATCGTTTTAAAATGATGAATTTAAACTGAGCGTTTCAACTTACAATCTAGTCAAAATTCTATTTGACAAGAATACTTTTTTATTCTTTATAAGTGTCAAAGTTTTATCAATTTAGTTAAACTTTTAAAAGACAGAATTTACTGGCAAGTCTAAAAATAAATTTCTGCTAATTTTGTTTAAGACTTGTTATCCAAAAATGTCTAAACTTAATTTTGATCTGATTATGGTTGTTAATTCAAATTAACAAGCTTATTATAAAAGTTTAAATAGTCAATAATTGTATTTCAATGCAGTATACCGGTAATACTTTCTCTACTTCCCATTTATTTTGCATTAAATCCAAATATATTCCGTGTTTTATCAACATCCAATGCGACTGCTATAAAAACATCCAGTTCCTCTCAACTTCACCTCGCAGTAACAGCGTCAGACTCTCCTTACTCAGAATCTGATAACATGAACTGAACCTCTCTGGATGATCAGGATAAAACTGTTTTTGTTTCATGAATGTTACTTTTCTGTTCCCCTCAGATAATAACAGGTGTCTATGAGTTTAGTTGCCAAGTCTGCTCATTATAATTAAGCTACTTTGGGCTCGTTATTTTCTGTAGTCGCTTATTGTGGTTACCTGGCCTGCTTTGAACGAAAAGTCACATGTTTGGGCTTGTTATTCATTGTTCTTTATTCTTCGTCTAGAGTGGCAAGACCACGCTAAAATGAGCTCCAATAAGTGGGGGAAATATGGGGAAAACATATAATAAAAAATGGAAAAAGGGTGCTCACTCAGCATGGTTAGCTGTTTAATTTTTAGTTTATTTTTCAATTTGTGCGCATTCTTTATGATTGTATGTTGTTGTCGTTGTCAACTGTTCTCATCACTCTTCGTTTAAAATTCAGGTCTCTCCTGTAAATGAGTCCCAGAGGCTCAATGGGATTAATTTGTATAAACATGCAAAATGCATGTTTATTTTTTAGAGTAGATATGTCCTTCAAAGTGTTTAGCATAATTTTGCTGTTTGTATGTAACGCCATAACAAATGTATGTTTATACTAAAAACGGCATTCGTTTTACGCAATGGAGTGGGTTACCAGTTGGGCTTGTTTTGGGCTTGTTTGTTTGTTTCTGTCACGAGATCTGGCAACACTGTATCAAAGTTCTCAATGACAACAAGGCCTCCTGAATTCTTGCTTCGTCATCATTCGGCTTATTCTACAGAACTATTTCGATAAAAATTGGTAAGCGAATTCTCAGTTTCTTTTTGCAGAGAAAACACAATTTTGAAACGTTTGGTTTCACAGTATAACGGCATTTGCACTGTTTTCGGACGGATGAAGCTTTTAGCTGGCGGCTCCGTTAGCATTAGCTTAGCTTTCATTTCCGACAAAAAACGTAATTTGTGGATTATTTAAAATCGGATCTTTCGCCGTTAGATTTTCATGATAAAAATGGATCTGTCCGCTTGGTTCAGCGAAACAATTTGGAGTCTTTTTCGCTAAAATTTTATTAAATCGGGCCGCTCGTGTGAGCGCCAGGCCTACTGTTAAAACGTCCGATTTTAACGTTGTTAAGCCTAAAACCTAAAATATTTGGACTATAATTTTATAAGCAAGATTGATCAAATTCTAAAATCTTTGTGTAGCATTTGGCTACGTTCATGATTTAAAAACGTATGTAAATATTATTTTATCTTCAACTAAAAGTTTTTAGTTAACACTTATGTTTTTGTGTTTTTCAGGAAAAGATCCATCGATAAACAAGTCAATAATCAAGTTTCTTGGTTTGTAAAATTATTTAAATAAAAATCTATTTCTTAACTAACAACTTTAGTTCTCGTGCCATTTTTATTTATTATTATTATTTTTATTATTTTTATGTATGTTTCATTAGTACTCTCTGCCTCTCTGTTAGCACAGTACTTTTCTCGTAAGTAAATATAAATCTTCACACAGATGGGGAAGGAGGGGGTGGGTGGTGGTGGGGAGGAGTGGGGGTTTGGGATGGGTGGGAGGTTTGTTAGTTTCTGCTCTGAAACCAAGTGCCACAGATAACAGACCAGGAGCCACTGCCTACACACACACAGGAAAATGGGAGAAAGAAAAAGGCTGCAGCGCTACACAAACAGGCTACACGTAGAAAAGGACTAAAAATGTCAAAAAATAAATAAACAAACACAGAACAGAATTTCTCTTTTTGCCTGGCCGGACACACTAAACATCCAATTTAAGGTCTGGCGGTCAGCCTCACATATCTCTGGTCTCGGCGTATTTTGACCGCCCTCGCTTATAAATCAAGAAATCTTGGTTCTGCCAACTAGCGTTAGTGCAAAATTCGCCTAGTCATCGAAAAGCAGACACCTCATTCCAAATTTCAAGTCATCGGCTCAGGGTGAACTAGTAAAAACAACGTATCAACAAACACCTGTCGGATAAGGTGAAGTTAGTGTTGGAATTCAAACCGACACACAGCATTATTATGGTGCAACTCATGAAAAGATGTATTCTGTTCTTATCGGACTTTGCTCTAAAGGTGCAGCTGTAAGGAATATTTAACACAGAAGGAGCCTTATGATAGCACACCACGATAGGTAAACAGCTAGTGCAAGCAACCCATCCATACACACACACAGGCGCGCCCAAAGAAACACAAAAGAACCAGAGGAAAAAGATAGAATAAATAGGAGAAGTTTGACTATGTCTTAAGGTTTACCGAAGAACAGGTTGTGGAAGAAGTTTTGTAGAAAGCCACAATGAGTCACCATGAGTAAACACACACACACACTCGCCCAGACGCACGCTCACACAGACAGGCAGGTTGAGCACAGGGGAGAACCGCAAAGAGATAGAAAGTGAATGATGGTTCAAAAACCTTAGAAAAGCATATAAAATCTGAATATTAGAAACTGTAGTCATAAAGTTAAGATGAAGTTAAGAGAAGTTAACTGTCTTAAGTTTAACAGTTAAGAGTTGTGAAAGGCATGAAGAAAGTCACTTCCTAAAAACAAGCAACCACATTCTCTAATTCATACACGAACATTTTAGCAGGAGCAAAGAGCAGGAGGGAGAAAACATGAGGCAAAAAGACTTTAATATGGTTTTATCTGGACCTGGTTTAACTTTGATGGGGTTTAATAAGTAACTTGTTCTAATCAATACAAGAAAGAGATATATGATTTTTACCAATAATCATGGTAGATGTGTTTTAACTAATATAATCAAGTGAGATGTGTTTTACTTAATATAATCAAGTGAGATATGGTTCTAACCAATATAATCAATTAATGTGACTTTATTAAGATAGAGAGTTAATCATTTTTATGATGGCAATTGTAATGATGTGTTACTATGTTTCAAAGATGGTTTTGGGACAAAAGTGATCTCTTGCAAAACACACATGTTGAAAAGTATAACTTGCAAACACTTTACTGGAAAAAGTGATGTAACTAACTGACCGGAGTTGTGTCAAACCCCGGCCCTGATGAATCATCCAGCCTCGAGCACAAAGAGCAAATTCATTTCCTAATAAGGGATCATGTAGCTTCAAGCAGAGATTGCAAGAATAGGACAGAACTGCAGCTCTGCCCAAGCAAGCAAACCTAGCCAATCACAGACTAGCAATCCCCCTCCTCCTAGGGAGAAGGCGGGACTAAGATTTATATTTAAACGCCCTGTTCCTTCAGAAACGGGCTGTCCGAAGTTGTCATGATGCGGTCGAGGAGCTGTACATCAGACACCGAGTAACTGGAGCTGACCTGCTCCACTGAAGACCCAAGGCGTGGTTCAGATCGACTCCGTGCTGACAGGAAGAAGCAAGCGTCCTGGGGAGAGACTTCTTTTCTTTCATTTTTTGAGCTTTAAGGAAAGACTGGATAGTTTTTACCCAGACAGCCAGGACGAAGCAAAACTTGTTTCTTCAGATCAGACCTGCAAGGAGTCAGAGGTGAGCTTCAGTCCCCAGGGACTGAAGGCGACTGCTTCGGGTTTTCCCTCTCGGTCCCCGAGGGACTTTGAGGAATGAAAAGGGATGCCCGCAAGACACCTTACTGAATCCTGGCTTCAGCTAGATTTAAATCAAATCAAATTAAAAGCGGATAAAGCGGAAGCAAATAGACAATTCAATTATCTTAGAGACTTAATGGCTCGAGGTTGCTTGATAATCCGGAGGGCTCTGGGGAGATACATCCACTGGGTAAGATTTTAAGTAAAACTCTAAACCCTGATCCTTAAGGTCAGGAGAGACGTGTGTTTGCAGAAGACCACTCTAACTCTGATTCTTAAAATCAGATGAGATGGAAATGAGTGAGTGTACTCTAAACTCTAGCTCATAAAGCTGGATGAGGAAGTTTCTTATGATTAAGCGCTCTAAGTCTGGTCCATAAGACTGGATGGGTATTGGAAGTGTTAACTGTGTGACATCAATGAGACGACCCTCCGAGCCTCTCCAGCCTGGACTCCAGAAAAGAACCTCCTCAAAGACTCTATGCAGATCGAGCAACTTAACATCAGGTCTGAGGATTGTTTGGTGAATTAATACTTTTACTTTACTTATAATCATAATAATTAATTGTACTGTTATGCTGTAAACGCTGATCCTTCCCTGCAAAATAATTGATTAAAATGAACAAAACGTAAAATTCTTGACTTTTATTCATCATCCACTTGTCCATGGAAATGTAAGTTTGGTTCACAAAGATAACATCAAATGTTAGGAGGTTTTTAAAGGTTAAGCATTAGCACCTATGTTATATTAAAACAATACCCCAGGGTCCGATCTCCTGGATCCTAAAATTTACTGGGTCAGTAACAATAGCCAGCTTAAACAAAGGGGAAGCTTCCGTTAACATGAGCTGCCTTATACTAACCTCTCCGGTCCCCGGCTACTAAGGTGGAGAGAGGTATAAGGTGCAAAAGGGGTGTGGCTTATGGAAGCTAGGAAGTGAATTTGCCCAGATGAATTCCCCTATTAACAGCCTTCAGTCGGAAGCTGTCCCAAGTAGCTACAGGTAATACCCGAGCTCCTGGACCAGTTCAATAGACCCTGTTAGCAGGTAGGCTGCAGTGAGGGTGTGTCATGTGCCTTGTGACTACCTCGCTGATCTAGGAAAGCGAACATGGCGACCACGAAGGGACTCTCTTTATGAATAAAGACTCCCAAGAGACAAGGCGTGCGTCAAAGGACTGACAAGCGCCAGAAGAACAACTCCTCTTAGAGTAGAGAAGTTGTAGTCGGCTGGTCTAAGCTATCAGCTAAGTGCCCCTTAATTCCACAGCAGTGGGCGGGGTAAAAAGGGCTTATTCGTGATCTACTGACCATAGATCAGGAGTAAGATTAGCAGCAGGTCGGTTTTCATCCCAGGTACAGGGACATAAAGTCAGTCGGCTTTGAAAACGGACAAACTCGAGACGACAAAAACGGAAAATGGCCGCAGAAGCGGCACCAACAGGACTGGAGGACCAGTCCACAGAAAACGATCCAACTGGACCAAAACCCGCACCAGCGGAAAAGACAAAGACTGAGGACCCGCCCAAAGTGGACGATCCGAACCGACAAGAACCGGACACAGAAGGTGAGCCGAGAGATGAGATACCGATAGAGATAATTCTGTATGGCAAGGGGTTCCATACGTGGGATTCCCATGTTCAAACGAGATACAGAAAAAGTCACCTAAAAACGGAGGATGAAGCGTTAGAGACCCACCTTGTTAAGATAATGAAACAGAAAAATACCTACAATTGTCCGGGGATGATAGAGGGCCATAAAATAGTGGTATTAAAAGACCCAGGCCTAATAACCAATAAAACCGACATTAAAAAATGGTTAAAATGGTGGAATGTAGTGCTCGAATCACCGGGAAGTTTGAACATAACGATGTTACATAGTCCCTCAGCCGAATATGACCCTCTCGTAAAGAGGGTGGCTAAGACTTCAGGGATAGGTGGGTCATATGTAACTTCTGACGTGAAAGCCCTTAAAAGAGAACCTCAATACGAGGAGGAATGGCCCAAAATGGAAGCATTCAAGAAGATAAGAAAACAAAGATCTAAAAACAGTGACCGAGGATCTGTGACAGAGTCCTCTAAGGAGACGGATGACGAACTCGGGGAAGGGGGAACGGGACCAACAAACCCCGAACCGGTTAAGGACTCACCAGAGGAGTTGCAGCTCCTGATTCTCCCATACGGTCATGGTTTTGAGACCTGGCACCGAGATGCTCAGTACATGTTTAAAGTACATAACCCAGAGGTACCGGATGAAACCCTAAAGAAAAACTTAATGCAGGGCATGAGAACGGATGGAGAATTCTACTGTGTACCGGACCCATATGGTTGCCAAATGCTAGTGGTAAAAGACCCTGCAAAGATATCTAAAAAAATTGACATTAAAGCATGGCTACAATGGTCCATAACGCTTATTGAACAAGACAGACGGGGGAAAATACTCCTCATAATCAGCCCATCAGCTGAATATGACCCTCTAATACAAAGGGTAGCAAAAGAAACTGGCATAGGCGGGCAAGTAAGGTGTCCAGCTGCCAAAATAACCCCCATGAGTAGAGAATACGAGAAAGAGATAAAAAGGATGAGACAATACCGGAAAAAAAGGTATGCGGGAAACATTGATACAAGAGATGAGACAGGTTCAGAAATAAACACTCCGGAGGAGTCAGGGGAAGAACCTGAGTCAAAAAAGAAGCCCGTGGCTCCTAGGAGAACAAGGGCCACAAGAAAAGAAATAGAACCAGGTCTCACAGTCCTCTTGTATGGCCGAGGGTATGAAACCTGGGACCCATTCATGCAAGAAACGCTCAAACGAAACAACCCGAAACTAGGTGAGAAAACCTTGCTGAAGAACCTGCATGAACAAATAGGAGAATTGGGAGAGTTTAACTGCACCCACATGGGGCATTTAAGTCAAATGGTAGTATGGGCACACCCAACGGAATTAAGGACAAAAGCCGAAATTCTAACTTGGCTGGGGTGGTGGACACAAGTGATTGGGGAAACCACTACAAGAGAGGTGTTACTGTTATACAGCCCATCAGCAGAATATGACCCACTAGTAAAAATGGTGGCCAACGAAATGGGGGTGGGCTGGGTCACTAGCGCTGAGGACAGGACGGTAAAAGCGACCTATAGGATTAGAGAATACACTGAAGAACTGAATAAACTTAAGCAGTACAAGCAAATGATAGCAGATCGGAAAAAAGCAATACCAAAAGGGCGAGGCAGCAGTGGACTGGGCTGCGCAGCCATAAAACCAGCCTCAAACCAGGGTCCCAGTTCATGGGGTTCCAAGGGGAACTTAAGAACTTACAGAGAAACCTTCACTTATGGCACTGACCCAGAATCAAGTGAAACGGACAAAGAAGGGGATCCCAGATCTCCTGCCACCAGCCCCGAAAGAAAGAGGAAAGAAAGGAAAGACAACGGAGATTCAAATCCTGGGGAGTCAGATGACAATACCAGTAAGGGATTCAAAATTATGACCCGAGCCCTGGCAAAACAGTTAGCCGAATTCTTGAACGTAAACCCCGTAGAAAAAATGGAGATACATAACCCAAAAGGGCAGTTAAAACCCCAACAGGAAACTGAACAACCCCTAGTAGGTTCCTTACGACCCTCGGGAGAAATTCCTAAGAAAAGTATTGCTAAGATAAAACATCATGACCAAGACTTTGAACTCCCTCAGGGATCAGGCAGTACGGGGCAAACTTTCCTAGGACTCCTTGAAGGGGTACCAGAGCCAGCCCCAAGAGCAAAACCAAGGAGTGGATCTCTTCGCAAGCAACCCAAAGAGACAATCCAATTCTCAAAACCCCTCGGTCCATTACCCGACGAAGCTCGGGTCTTAAAACTCCAAAATGGGATCAAGGTATGTAGTTTGGTAGGAAGCGCCTTCACAATGGAGGGAGATGGGCTGCTGGTATTCACCAAAAATAACTGTAAAATCCATAACAAAACTTTCAGAAAGGTCCTGAACACTGCAGCTGGACCCCAATATGAAAATGAAGTAAGAGAGTTGATGGCACAAACACGAGAATCAGAGTCAAAAGTGTGCCTAACGAGCGGAGGGAATCTCTTGTATAATACTATAATACATGTCCCAATTAGAAGCTACAAAAAAGCAGATAGTAACGAGGGGTATATGAGAGAAATGATAAAGGCCCTCGAGCAAGGGATGGCCCAAGCGCTCGCGAAAAACTTCAGACGAGTAGTAACGACAACCGAAGGGTTACGATCTGAAAACCTCCAGTGGGAAATAGCCGAACGAGTTGCTGTTCATACAATGACTTACTTGGCAAGCAGTATGCCAAGCGCTACCTTGCTAAAAGAAATAGTCATAGTGACCCCACCCCACCTGGAGGAAGAACGAAAGAAACGGTTGTTGGCCGAAATGTCCCCGCCAGGGAAACAATCCGTCAACAAACAACCCAAGAACACTGAAATAAATGACGGAGAGGTACCAGGTACCTCAGGGGACACAGGACAAAAGAAATCCACCGCGAAAGACACCCACGAAAGGTTAACACTGATTGAGAACACCCCCAAAGGGAAAGGGTTGAGCAGCTCCAAACCCAGAATCAGGAGGAGTGGAGCAGACACTTCAGAAGGACGAACTGGACATCAGGTAGTCACCGCAATACAAGCCTTAAATGCAGGAAACGCAGAGATCGGGGGTGAACACCCGCAAGAAGGATTAGACCGAGAATCTGATGAGGACCTAAGTTTAATAAACTATGAAAGTGACGATAGTGTTAGCCTGAGCTCAATGGAGCAACTTCATCTGCCAAAAAAGTCCTTGAGGTTTGGACTAAGGAAGGGACAAAAGAAAACAGTACCACTCATAGATCCACAGCAAGCATCAGAAAAAATAGCAAGGGACCCAACTTGGGGTCTCATACAAACAAAGCAGGGACGTAGTACATATGTTCCTGAGGCCGGCCAAAGCCACCGTGATATTCCAACAGAGTGGGCCGATAAATTAGATGAGATGGTGGGATTGACAGTAAAAGCAACCTTGGGAGAATGGGCTAACATTTTGATGATGCCCATGTTCCCCACACTGGCCGCTCACCAAGACCTAACCGAAAATTTTAGAACCGCTTACGTATCAATAGCGCACGATGTGATGCTGAGAAGAATGAGAAAGACAGCATACAAATATGCCAAAGAAACAAACGAGAAAATGAGGGATGAGATATCAGAGAGTGATGAAGAAGCATCTGGTCAGGGAGAAAATAGTCAGGAATACCACGAACCTCAGTTAAACCAAAAATCTAAGAGGGCGGAACAGAACCGAACCATCAGCTCAGAAGCTGATAGTTATCGTGAGTACAAAATGCTGAAAAACTTAGTAAGGGAAAAAAGACCTGATGAAAAACCCGAAGAATACATAAAAGATGTATGGCCTATGGTAATTAGTTCCACCGAGTGCGACGCAGCCAGAAAGCTGTGGTTGGGTAATGTCACTGCAAACCCAGTGGGCAAAGAGGAGACAGCTCAAGATCATTTTGAGAGATTGGTACTTGAGGACATGGACGACGAGGATGCTCAAATCCAAAGGGCGAAAGTACGCATGGATCAAGGCCAACACCTCACATCAGTCTGGTATTCACTAAAACAAAATGTCCCACCAAAAAGGTATGTTAAAGCTTTAAGAGTAGTAACAAAGGGTAGGAAAGGTGAAGTGAAATTCATTTCAATGCCCAATGATACTTTAGTCCCCCAGATCGATCAGGCAGTGAAAGCTTATGATCTAGAACAACAGTACTGGGAGGAAAAAAGGAAAAATGAGACAAAACAGAGCTCAAAACAGCCAAAAGTGGCCCCTAGGGCCCCTCAACAACAACAGCAGCAACAATATAGAGGGTCCCCAAGGCAGTCTGAGCCACAATACAGAGAAAATCCCCAAAGACCACGATCCGAACAACAGTATGGAGAACGGTCTCAGAGACCTCAGCAAGAACAACAGTACAGAAACCAACAGCCAAGAAGGTATCAAGCTTCACCTGGAAATGCAGCACCTCAGAAAAAGAGCGATTACGTGCCTACAGAAGAATATAATAGAATGACCCCTGAGCAAAGACAGGCCCTCCAGGAATCCCGAAAGAAAAGGGATGGGGGGCCAGCTAAATAATGGCTGATAGGTCGCGGGTCACCCTAGAAGGCGCTTATTGGGATGGGGACGAAATCCACACCAAAGTGGACGGAGAGCCCTATCTGATAGACTCTGGGGCAGAGGTGTCTATGACCCGCAAAAACCTAAAAACAATAGGACACCTAACGGTTCAATTGGCTAATGGAACCATAGCAAAAATGCCTTATGCATTATGGCACGGAATTGTGTGGATCAAAGGACCATACAACCTAGTTGCAATAACTGATTTGAAAGAATTAAGAAAACCACGGAAAGACCGCAGAGCTCTAAATAGACGACTGGATATGCTTAAGTCCAGGTTAGTGAAAATAGGGCCCACTCATGAAAAACATGAATCAGAAGAATGGTATAAACCTGTAAATATTCCTGAAGTAACAGAACAAAGAGTAAATGAAAGCGACTTCTCCCCGGCTGGGAAAGAGAAGTTAAGACAAATCATAGAGTCAGCCTCAGTGGCCAGATTTAAAAATGATTGTGGAGATTTAGGCCCATCAATTGTACATACAATTGAAGGAGGTGTACATCCACCGGTAAGACAATATCCTTTGAACCCGGGAGCAATAGAAGAAATGAACAAAATTGTGAGGGAATTAAGTGCTTTAGGGATTATTAGAGAAGAATCTTATCCCATTACTAACAGCCCCATTCAAGCGGTAAAGAAACCTGAGTCCGCAGGAGGGGGATGGAGACCAGTAATTAATTTTAAAGCACTAAATAGGCGAACGGTAGCAAACCGAGCGAGCCTCATAAACCCTCAAGGTACTCTGAAAACTCTACAAGTGAAAAAGTACAAATCCTGCATTGATTTGGCGAATGGATTCTTCTCTCTCAGACTGGCTAAACAATCACAAGGGAAAACAGCTTTTACCCATCAAGGAAGGAGCTATGTGTGGCAGCGTTTGCCACAGGGGTACAAAAACTCTCCAAATGTGTTTCAGTCAGCCGTAATGGATGTGCTTAAAGACTTGGGCGCAACAGTTTACATCGATGATGTGTTCATCGCAGATGACACAGAGGAGGAACACCTAGAACGGTTGGCAGAAGTGTTGCAACGAGTTACAAAAGCAGGGCTGAAACTTAATCTGAAGAAATGTCAGTTTGGGCAGTTCCAAGTAAACTATTTAGGTTTCCAAGTAACGGCCGATCTGGGACTTTCCGAGGGTTACAGAGAAAAACTTGAGCAAATTCAGCCCCCTGAATCCGAAAACGAGCTACAAAAAATCTTAGGACTGTGCAACTATGTGAGAGATCATGTTCCTAACTACCAGAAATATGCAAAACCCTTGTATGCCTGTCTGAAGAAAAAGGAAGGACAAGATGAAAAGAAAAGCAAACAAGCATGGATTTGGACAGCCGGAAATCAGAAAGATCTGGAAGAACTCAGAGAAAAAATCAAAGAAGCAGTGCGATTAGAGCCAAGAAGTGTAATGACAAAACTAGTAGCTGAAGTCAGTTGCGAAGATGACAACGCTATGGTTTCAGTTAAAAATGAACATGGAGGGCTAGTCACTCTCTGGAGTTACTCGTTAACCTCAGTTGAGAAAAAGTTTCCCCAGGAAGAAAAAGAACTAGCTGTGTTAGCTAGATACTGGGGTACATTGAAAGATCTAGCTCAAGGCCAACCTATCAAAGTCATAACACAAAGTCAAGTGCACAAATATCTCAGAAAAGGGACAATAGAAAGTACCAAAGCCACGAATTCCAGATGGGGTAGGTGGGAGGACATTTTATTAGACCCCGATCTAGAGATAGGACCAGCACAACCTGTGAGTAAAAAAGCAAAAAATGAGATGCCCGAAAAACCAAAGACGCACGACTGGACTCTCTACACCGACGGATCTAAGAAAGGAACCGATCAGGTAGCACACTGGGGATTCATCCTCAAATTTCAAGGGAACGAGTGCTGCCGTAGGAGGGGGAGAGTGCCAGGAAGTGCGCAAACTGGAGAAGTTACGGCAGTACTCGAAGGGTTGCTAGAACTAACTCACAGAAAAGTAAAAACAGCACGAGTAGTGACTGACAGTTATTACTGTGCACAGGCTCTGAATGAAGATTTATCCATTTGGGAAGAAAATGGATTTGAAAGTGCTAAAGGGAAAGTGGTGGCTCATCATGACTTGTGGAAGAAAATAGCTGAAATTAGGCTAAACTTGCAATTGGAAGTCGAGCACCAGAGATCCCACACTAAGGAAGGGAAGCACTGGCAGGGTAATGATGAAGTTGATCGTTATGTACAACAGAGAAAAATCGTTTTTGTCGGGATCGAGAAGTGGGAACAAACCCCCCAGGGAAGGAGGGTCCCACAGAAGTACGTGTCTGAGGTTGTGCGGGGCGTGCATGAGAGCTTAGGTCATGCGGGCGTGCAACCTACACGTAAGGAATTGGAGCATCAGGAGCTCTGGATTCCCTTAAAACAAATCCGCGAAGTGCTACTGGACTGTAAAATATGTGGTCAATATAATGCAGGTCGCAGGGGGCACCGAGTGGATGGACAAACTATCAAAAGTACCATACCCTGGGGTTCAGTGTGCATGGACGTAGCTGGACCCATGGGGATCACAGGCAAGAAGGGAGAGAAATACCTTATTGTGCTGGTGGACTCAATGTCAGGGTATGTGATAGTGAAACCAGCAAGAAAAGCTAATGGCAACAGTGTTGTTAGCATGCTGGAACAAGTCTGTGGGGCGTTAGGTATTCCAAAAGAGTTGAGAACCGATAATGGGACACACTTTCGCAATGCACAAGTAGATCACTGGTGCCAGACGTTTGGGGTAATGCGTGTTTACTCACCTCCCTACACACCCCAAGCCAACGGAGTGGCTGAAAGAGCCATAGGTTTAGTCAAAAATTGGATAGCTAAAAATGCTAATACCAAAGAATGGAGCACTAAAACTGTGGAAATAGGACAGGCCTTGAATGACAGGCGCAGAGCTGATAGGCCCTCCCCTTCAGAGGAGCTTAACCAACGAGAGTTCACCACGCAGGAAACTGGGCGGGGCTCCGATGATAAAGGGGAACAGTCAGACTCTGACGTCTCATTCAAGGTGGGGCAGAAGGTGTGGGTCAGAGCCCAGGATCACCCGTCAGCAGTTGCGGTAAGACCCAAATACAACGCCACAGACAGAGTCAAAAGACTATTGGACAAAAACACCGTAGAATTAGTCAAAAAAGGGGTCCAAGGTATAGAGCAATTGAAACCAATTCCTAGCTAAGTTGAAACCAGAAACCGGATTATGGCCAGTGAACCAAGCAGCATGCTCCCCTACATTAGAATGGCCACTATATACGGGGGAGTTATCCTACGAAGGACAAGCACAGGGCTCTGGGCAGGAAGGGCCCTGAACACATTGGAATATGCCAAAAAAGGATACCTGTCAACGGAGAAGGAAGTTATAAAGTGGAGTGCACTGTATAATCAGTGTGCGATTTGCGCAAAGGCTACTGGTTTGCCTTTAAAATTTGGAGGCCCGGGGAAGAAAAAGCCCCTCAGGCCTAAATCAAATAAATTCGATGTTGAACACTTAAAAATAAAACCAGTAAAAGTAATGAACGCGTTTATCTGCGGAGAATGCAGAATTGCTGTCTTGCCTCGAATAATCATTATCACTCAATGGGATCTGAGTGGAAAAGGCCCGAAGGACTGTACCTGTGAATGGGATGGAACAGACGTGAAATATTGCGGAGACTGCCGAGCTGAGATGCTACGAGCTCGGCTGTTGCACTCTGAGAAAGCAATGGGTTGGCAGACAAGGAAATGCTGCGACCCGCTCAAAGCCTTTAAAACACAGGTTGACAAAGAAAAATCTGAGGTCCTGAGGCAAGCCCCGACCATACAGAGGTATGACCGGGGACCAAATGCGAGCCCCTCGGCTCCACCCCTGTATCCAGGTATAGAAGGTCCCAGTGGGGTAGAACAAACTGACTCAAAAGAGAGAGATTGGAACCCTCGAGACCTACTCGAACAATCAATACAGCAGTCCTGGCCCTATAGCCCTATGATGGGGAGAGTGAAAGACGCCCCTCTCGGCACAACCCAATTCCCATTAGTCTTTAGAGTATTTCGGGACCCATCAGAGACAGAAGGAATAGAAACGAACCAGCTCCCCGATGAGATAAACGAAGAAGCTCAGAAAGGAGGGTGGAAAGGTCCCTGGGAATTAGCAACATGGGCCCAACTGATTGCAGAGGTGGTCTTGAATCAGAGTCTTCCACTGGTAGACCTGCCTGAAGTCCCTCGGGAAGCAGGGGCCAGACACACAAATTTGTACTACACCACCACCAGTTTAGATGCGTGGACAGTACATGGGGCGAGAGCCAAGCAGAAAACCGCTGAGTATTTAGTCACCCCGGAAGCCTGGGAGAGGCACGGAGTGCTGCAGATTCCCGGAACAGCAGCGCAACGGGTGAACACACCCATCAGGCCAGACTCCACCCAGAGGGTTAGAATTTCCGTGCAAATGATCCTTGCACCATACCTGGGTGTGTACTCAGTCGGAGCCACAGTTCAGCCGATCGAGGACAGCAAAGACGAAGCAGAAAAGCCTCGATCAAGCAAAGCAGGAAAGAAACAAAGTGGATTAAAAGCTTGGGCCAGCAAAACGTTCCATCGAAAATGGAAGAAAGCGGACAAGTAAAAACCAACCAAAGGGTCGCTAGAGTCATCAATGGATCTCATCGCAACAACAGAAAAGGTAGAAAAAAGCTAAGAAAAATTATAAGATGCCCTAGTATAATTTGGAATGGAAAAGCTAATCTAAAGTCAGTTGGAACAGCGGGTTCATGTTGGTACCGGAACTACCCGAACGCGTGTGCGCCCTATGGGCCAGGCGAGATAGATTTTCTCCCCAGAACAAAAAAGCAACCGCGTGAGGAAGTGGTAAATGTGTTGTTCCAAAGGGCCAGAATTGGGCCCTATGTTCCAGCCCTAATTGTCCACGGTAGACTGGTAAAACTAGACCGGCCGAGAAAAGACTTCTCCATCCAATACAATGGGTCATCAAACTATTACAATTCCTGTGTAAAGACATACAGGGAACCAGACCTAACCCAGGCAAAAGACAGGCCTCTTGGGTTAGTCTGGATAAGTGATTTCACTACACTCCCATATAACCCAAGCCCAATGGGGACACCCTGGATTTTTAACGCGGTCCAGATGATAATACAAGGACTCCAGGTTAAAATCAAATGGGGCCCAAACTATGCAGAACCCCATCAAACAGAATACTGTGAAATCTCAGTGGGGGATCATATCATCTGGGCTACGAGTCCAACTTTGCGGATAGGAATCCATGAGAGGGAGTGTGATCCAGAGAAAGTGGTGGTTGAAAACACTAGACTACCCGTGCGAATGCTGTACGACCGAATCCGTGCCCCTTCCCATAGCTGGGAAAATTATCCCCTAAGGCTGGCTTACAGGATAAAAATATCCTACAGAGGGCATCCATTAGTCTGTATAACGACACAATTGATCGAAATGGGCAAAGATTATGATAGATACGCGGCCGAAATGAGAGAAAAGGCCATAGATCAGATATTCTATATATGGGAACATTTCGAAGCCTCTGCCCGCAATGATGCACCCTTTGGCCAGTTGCACGGCCCACAGCCTGAACCTCCATGCTGGGGGGTCTCCCAATGGAAATGGGTGTGGCGGGGGTTGAACCCAGACTTGCATCACCCCTCGCCCCTTTGTGTGGAGCTCTATAAAGAGAGGGTGATGAGAAGAGAAAAAGGTGAGACACCACCTAAACCTCCCAGGTACACGATCAGCCCAGAAACACGACATCGGATCCTGGCATGTCTGGACCCGATTTTTCCACCAGGCATGTAATGGAAGAAGACATTATAGACTCAAAAACAATAGATGAAGATACTGAGAATATTTTGGTTCAATTTGATAGGGATGGTCCAAAAATACCAGCTCTAAAAGTAGCAGGAAAAATAGTTTGGCTTAACAAACCTAAACTCGATATCTCTCTGTGGACGGACTGTACTAAGAACTATTTCTATACAAACACCAAATATTTTAAAAAGACTAATTTAAATGACCCTCAAAAAGAATATCACTTGAAGCCAGCATACCTGCCCCGATATGAGAATGGTCCTAAACCTTGCCCGCCAACCTCACCATGGATATTCAACGTAGTTTACCTGACAGTAGCGGGAATAAGTATTAAATTAAGATGGGGACCTAACTATCGTGAAACCTTCCAAAGTCGATTCTTTGAAATCTCTGTGGGGGGCATGATCATATGGACCACAAGCCCCGCCATGGTGAAAACCATCCAAGGAATGGTGAGTAACCCAGAGCGCTATATCATCGAGAATCAACACCTGCCTATAAGAGTGCTGAGAGACCGTATGAACACCCCTTACCGACGTTGGCACAGGCCATGGGCAAGAGAAGGGTACGTGATGCATGTGTTGTATCAAGACCAACCATTAATGGTTCTAATAGAATCTGTGACCCCAGGGGGTGCCAGAGGAGATCAGTATTTCATAGCTCATTATAAAAAACAACTGAAATACACTCAAGGAGCCAGTTTCCCCCAGAAATGGCGCTGGGAAGGACGCCAGCCTAAACTTGGTGAATGGCTGGTGATTCAATGGAAGTGGGTGTGGAAAGGACTGCAACCTGGATTGCCACACCCCTCTCCACTTTATCTAGAACTCCTCAAAGACCGAGTGACCACAACTCACAGGCGCTCGAGGAGGAGACCCAGGTCCAAGAGAAACAAAGGCTCCAAAGGCAATCCTCTCAAACATGATTCCTCTGAACAGAAGGCTGAATAGTAAGGATTCAAGCAGCGATGATTCAGATAGCGATGAAGATCCACACATTTATGAAAATGACTCACACATCTACGAGGACCTAGCGACCCCAGACCGACCTAAGGACTGTTCATGGATTACGAGAATGGATAAAGCGACTTGTCTACGAATCCTGCTGCGGGTATTCGTAGTGTTAATAGGCTTAATAATGTTGTTGGTTATTTTGTATCAAGCCGGAATCAGACCATGGAGCCTAACGCATGTGAGAGTCTCCCACGGGAGATCCAAGTATGCAAACATGACCTGCTGGGACATCACACGAAAGAACATCTTCATGCCATGGAATCAAAGCGAGAACATTCAAAATCAGACTTTGACCTGGAATCAAGTGAGAAGAGCAGGCTACCGAGCCTGGAGGAAAAAGCTGAACAACATGCCTGAATGGTACACAGCTGTTGATGCTGAAAACCTGACCGGTGTGTCCTGGACTATCACCGACCTGCTAATTTTGCGGGACGGGTTTGTTGTTTGGACAGCAATCCTAGAACAAGAGGTTAGAAGAGAAATGAGATGTAACTGGATCCAAATAGATAAGCAACCACCTGAAACGCAGTGTGATCGTGCCTGTCGACCACTACCGGGGTTGGCACATCAAGGTTACTGGGATACAGAAGTGATCCATCCCGCACCGCCTAAAGAAAAAGAGGACACTTGTCAAGCAACTCTCCCTCGTTGGGAGTTTTGGGGCAACCTCCACCTAGACTGTGACCAAAGCCCTCCTCTCATCAAAAGAAATTACACTAGAGAAAATAAGAACTTAACCAAAGTCAAAACTATTCACACTGTTAAACACAAGAAAGGGCTCAAAACCAACGCGACCAAACCAAGACACAAAGTACGGCCCACTGGGGGAACAACCCGTCAGTGGTATACTGGTGCAACCCCCACTCCAATAGACATAGCGGGAGATGGCGGCATAGGTTTCCCAATAAGACATCATGTATACCCAAAATATGACACAGAAAAGGCAAAAGCCTACATGGAATATTGCAAAGAAAATAAATTAAAGAAACTACCAATCTGCTATTGGAACCTGTATGGTGAGTGCAAATCTCAATATTACTTACCAATAACACCAGTCTGGAATCAGAAATATTATTATTGGAATTGGGCAGCTATATTTCACCCGGCAAATGCTTGGCACGAAAATTGGTTAAATATAACATTACCATGGGTCTGGATAGTCCCAGGGTTACCACATTTTGAAGGTGACTTTGTAGAGACACACTCTAGACTTCACACGGGCCTAATGGGGCCATACTATTCGGACATGTTTGTGCAGAAGCTGCCTAGACCAGACGAACTCCTTAATGCACCAAAAGATGAATTTGACAAGATTGACAAATGTGTAGCTGAACGAATTTTCCTTAGTCTTAATAACTCAGTATGGGAAAGTAGCGGAGCATCCCCAAGATGCAAACTGTGGGAGACTGAGGTAGCTGTCATGTCTACGTGGCGTTACGATTGTACCACTCTGCGAAAGGCACAAACAGTTAAAATATTGCTCCAAGCTTGGCATGAATACCATAAGAGGGATAAGACAAGAACCTGGTGGGGGTTTCAGGAAGAAGAAATGAAAGAATGGGTAGTTCCATGTTTGTATCAATCAAATAATTATTGGATTAGATATCAGTTCTTAGCCACTGTGTATTCCAAAGAGCAAGATATATGGGCGACTGCTATATATCGCCCAGACAGGTATGTTAGTCCTAGGCCATGGAAAATGATTTGTAATGAACAAAAGACAGTGTGTGTGATCAGTTTGGCTCGAAGACCCTGTTATGAGCTGCCCGGATGGGAAAGCTACTGTGACACTTACTATGCAGGAGAATACTCAACCCACGCTCCAGAAGTGGTCTGGAAAAAATATGGTAAAATATGGAGAAGGTCAGTGCCTGACGATACAACTTGTACTAATATTATATTGGGACATAAGTTAAGAACTAGAAAGCACATTCAGGGAGTGATAATCCCCTTTGTATCAGACTCCATGATTGCTCTAGCCGAAGGCCATGCAGCAAGGCGCCGCATGTGCCTCGGGGATGAGATACAGGGATATGAATGGGTAGGTCCGAACCAAATCTATTCCAACATATCCTGTCAGTACCCAGAAGAAAGCTGGAAAGAATGTGGTGATAAAGAAAATCTGCATAGCTGCGCATGGTATGAGACTGTCAGTTACACCGTAGGCCGCAAAGTTAAAGAAGCCATACATGGTGTTGGAGAGGTGATCAAAGAAGGCGGAAGTATTGTTGAAGGGTGGGTGTTTGAACTGTTCCTGCAGATCTGGCCTTATTTGGTTAGCTTAGTAGGCATAATCCTTGTTGCCTTAGTAGGGCGTGTAGCCCTACAGGAGTGTATCAAAGCCATGGCCCGCAAAGGGGGGAGGAGCCTTAGGCCACTCCCACAAGAACCGGGCGCTGGCTCAGAATAAAAGGCCAGAGCCACAAGGAAACAGCCACTCTTCAGCCCTGAAGCAGCAGAGAGCAGTACCCAAGAAAACTAACATCAAGAGCAATTAAGAACTAACAGATAACCAACTATCCAACAAAAAGCATTAGCGAACGGAATGCAGACACCACCTTGTGCCTTGGCCACGGTAATTATATACTTTTATTGGATAAACGCTTTTACAACCTCAGATAAGATAGTTGTGACAACTAAAAACGGAGACATTATTCTCTGCCACTGTGAAGAACAGGTCTATGAGTTAAAGAAAATTGAAGAGCTTAAAGGAACACCTTGTGGAGAAAAGTGTAAAACTCAGGTTGTAAAAGGCAAAGGCAAAGACAGAAGACCCAGTGTTACATATAGAGAGTACGGATATTCAAACACTTCTGGAATAGTGTTGCCTGGCTACTGTGATTGGAAAACCAAAATAACAGCCCAACAGAGAGAACAGCTAGAAGAGTGGGAAAAACAAATCATCAACAATATTGTGGAATTTTAAGAAGAAAAAACCATATCACATATTATTGGTTTAGGAAAATAACAATCTAGAATCATGACTACTGAGGATTGTCAGACAACCACTGAATCCATAGAAGTGAGCACTCCTATTTGGGGGTCGGATGCTACTACAGTACCCACCACCAAACTCTGGCCTCCGTGCCCTGCTTATTTTAAAGGAAGCTCGGTAGAATATTTTCTGATAATGACAGCATGGATGTGCTACTGCCATACCGGGGAATGGGGCAGGGGAAAGCTTATGCGAATCCCGGTGGCCCTACAGGCCTATGCTAAGATGGTGGTGACCCATGTAATACTCAAGAGAGCTGAAATTATGCCACATCTGTTTGTCGTCTACTTGCTGGGAAGAGTGAATCCTTCGTTTCGACAGGGAGTGGTGATCTCAGCCTGGTTGATGGTAGATACTGTTGTGGTAGCCCTTGAGTGTGCAGCTGGGCTTACTCCCCTACTCATCCCCCGAACCAACTGTGGAAACACGGCCGGTAGAATAGTAACAGTGGTGATGGAAGCGACCATCGCCATGACAGTGGTGGCACACCTGCTTTATCAGACTCTATCTCTGCGACCCCAGAACAGATACCGTTGGTCTCTAAAGTTGGCTGTTTTGATAGGATGGGGCCTGGTGTGGGGAGTCTGCTCCGTGCTTTACTGGGTCAGTCTCTGCACCACGGTGCCTATCGTGGCTTGGATGATGACTTATGGGGCCATCTTCAAGCTCACCCGTAGACCGCTCCCTGCTGAACCAGAGGCAAGCGGAGATCGTGGAATCTCCGTAGATCGAGACATCTGAATTCCGAGCAGACGCAAAAACTTAATCAGTATAACCAACTCAGCTTGAAACCCCCTGCTCATGCTAACTTTAATTTTCATTCTTTTATTATTCTTTTATTTTATTATTATAAATTTATTTTATTACTATCTTAATTATTATATTTTATTGTTTCATTTTATATTTTATTTTATTTTATTCTTTTCATTTTTATTATTGTTTCTTTTTTGTCATAATTATGGAATGTTTTGAACTCAGTCTCATCTCTTCGAGAAATGCTCAATGGTAGACGCCGAAGGCGCAAGGTTCATGATGGACCCCAAGGCCCGTGCAAACGTAGTTGAGTGTTTCAAGAGGCGATGAGGTCTAAGAGTATTGTGATGTATTCCTTAAAAAAAAAAAAAAATAAATAAATAA
>JBBPBX010021884.1:0-10296 GCA_038048925.1 Garcialebias charrua
AGAGACTCTACTTCCTCAGACGGCTGAGACGAGCCGGCCTGAGCAGCCCAGTTCTCACCTCGTTCTACAGGTGTGCAGTGGAGAGCATCCTGTGCTCCAGCATCAACGTGTGGCATGGAGGCTGCACAGTTGAAGAAAGAAAAGCTCTGCAGAGAGTGGTGAAGGCTGCACAGAAGTCTGTTGGAGTCAGTCTCCCCACCATCACAGACATTTACACCTCTAGATGCAGGAAAAGAGCCACCTGTATCATGAAAGACCTCACTCATCCAGCACACTCACTCTTTGCCCCACTCCCCTCAGGACGGAGGTTGAGGAGCATCAAGTGTAGAACCACTAGACTGAGGAACAGCTTCTACCCTGAGGCTGTTAGACTCATGAATAAATAAAAATAAAATTAAAATAAACACTGCAAAATATCACATCATGGTGATGCTGATATGTTTTCTTGTTGCTGTGTTCATCTGTGACCATCTGTGACCATCTGCTCATACAAACTCATGTTCGTGCTGCTGTTTATTCCCACTATATTAGGCTTAGTGTATTACTAGTTGATGTTTTTCTTAGTTAGTTCTCGATGTTATTACTGTTTTTCTCTTTCATTTGTTGTTGGATGTAACTGGGACCTCGTGTACATAATCTCGTTTTCATCTCATGTACCACATGCGGTGCAAATGACAATAAAGACTCTCTGACTCTGACTCTGACTCTCTAAATCACGTTTTTGGATGATTATTTCCTCTGATATCAGCTGCTGCAGCTGGAAGGACTTTTACTGAAACCTTTTTGCTTTTGGACATTTGTTATGTGTAACTATGACAACAAGGGGTTTTTTACAATTGGGAGCAGTTTGCTAACATCTCAAAAGCTCAAATAATACCTCAGCTACAGCCCCAAATCACAAACAAATTAAAAAGGAGGCGCTGTGGAGGCATTCCCATCTACTTGGAGGAGGTGCTTGAGTACCTGAGATCCTGGAGCTGGTGGGAAACGTGGCTCGTGACTACAAGAAGACCAAGATCATCCCCCGACACCTGCAGCTGGTTTTCCGCAAGGATGAGAAGCTCAACTAGCTGCTGGGAGGAGTAACCATTGCTCAGGGAGGAGATCTGCCCAAGATTCATGTGGTCCTGCTGCCCAAGAAGACGAGAAATCCACCAAGTACAGTAGATAGATTCACATCTGCAACCAGTTGCTTCAGATCTGCTCTAAGACGGACCGCTACAAGAGATCCTTCCTGCTCACAGGCATCAGCATCTATAACAACTCTAATGAATCCAGGAGGATGAGTTGCAACAACATTTAGTTTTCCTTTGGGATTAATAAAGTAATTTTGAATTTAATTGAATTGCAGCTTCCTGCATTGCTATGCGTTTATACTACATAACCTCATGTTTTAACTTCTAAACCATAAATTATGACCATGGCGTGAACATTTTTCTGCCCTCCTGAGCAGCTGAGTGCTCCTCTGATCCACCCCACCAGGCTTCTAATTCAGTCTCGTGTGGCTCTCGGTCCGTCCTCAGTCGTGTGATCCCTGGACGCCAGATGCTATAGAGTGCATCACCGTCCTGGACAGGCAGATGGAAAGAAGCAGCAGTCGTGTTAGGAAGCCTGTGAGGGGAAAGACAAAAAGAGAGCAGCTTAATGGACAGCCATTGAAGTGCTCATCTGTATTCTAACCAGGCTGTCACCTGAGTGGAAGATGGGAGGCAAATTTAATGAGTCTGCAAATTCACTGATTTGGTGCAGATGAGCAGGTGAGAGAGGAGGATTAATGTTTGTTGGAGATGTAAAAATATACGGCACTTAAAGAAATGGCTGTTTTAGACGTGTTGGTTTCATATTAACTGCACCTCAAAACATTTTTAAGTTGCAGGGAAATTGTGGGACTTGTTTAATGTAGAACATAAAAAAATAGCTGATGATCATTTAATTTATTTTAATTTTGGCTGCAGTTTCACTTGTATTTGTCTGTGATGACAGACAAATGGCAGCCTTAGCAGCCACTGTTACCCAGAGCCGGCAGCTCTGGCTCCATCGCTCTCAGTTGACCTGCCGCTCACCTCTGCCATGAGGGAATACAGCTGTCAAACCAAAAACTCACCAAGCCTCTCTGACAAAACCCAGTGTTAATTGAAATCAATATTTTAACTTAAAGAACGTTTTAAGAGAACACTGTAATCATGACACATGGGATAATCACAGTGTTTTGTCATAGTAAGCACTGCAGCCCACATGCTTCCAACTCCTGTTGTTTATGTAAAAAACACTCCCCTACTTAGCTTGAGCACTAAAGCAGATGTCATTTTACTTTCAGGGTAAACGGTGAGACTAGCTGCAACGTAATGGAAACAATATAGTTAATCATAAATTAAAGGGAATTTTTCTTTTTGGATCTTGGAAGACATCCTTCAAAGGCTGCCCCCCTGCTGCCATTCAGGGGACTGTGTGGTGTAAACTACAACTATGACCCTTGTAAACCTGAGGTATGAAAGAGTTAATGTTTAGCTTGTATTTTCTATACAACCAAACATCTTTCCAACAGATATCATTCTGGGACTGTTCTCATACTCAGGTGTTCTGGAAAGACATTTTCCTGTTTGTAAATAGAAAGTTAGAAATTGACCTACCATTTGACGCTAAAATTATACTGTTTGGTTTCTTTTGTCCAAATATTTCAAGTGAGAAAGTTTTTGTTGTAAATTTAATACTACTATTAGCCAAATTTTACATCCACAGCTGTAAATTCTCCTTGCTAAAACCTAGATTTATAGTGTTTTCTAATTATATTTCTTCTTACTTATCTACTTTAAAGTATTGTACTAATGCAAAAGCTTTAAAAACTAAAACAATCTGTAACGAATTTCTGTTGTAAGCTGCCCAAGACACATTTTTGTTTTTGTTTATGTGCCTTTATTCTCTGTTGTGCTATGCATGCCTTAAGTCTCGAGCCATGTTTGACATTGTAAGTTTTTTTTGTACTTGTTTTTTCTATAAAAAATAAAAAAATAAAAAAATAAAAAAAATAATAATAATGTTTAGCTTGTAAAATGCCCTACTGACTGTGAAACTCAACTTGTCAAAATGAATGTGTTTAAGTGGTTTGATAACCTGCCATTGTGCTGCTGTTTTATTTTGGCTGAGTTTCATTTGTCATCAAGGATAATGAGGAATTATCCAAACAGTTTAGATTTAAACCCTTCTGGTAGAAAACTGTTTCTGCAACAACTAGAACAAATAATTTCTGATCTTTTAACAGGAACTCTTGTTTCACCACAGTTTAGTGTCATTGGAATGTACTCGTATGGGAATTTAACTTCTTAATGTAAAAAAAAAAAAAGTAAGACATGATGCTTTCTTATTAAAGTGAAAAACAGACTGAGGGCAGACTCTTTACTAAATGTTAAATGGCTTAGCATAAAAACTGTTGAACCAAGTGCAAAATATTTTTTAACTAAATTGAAGTACCGCTATTAAAGGGGACCAAAGATGCAAAATTCACTTTTTAATGTTTTTTTTTACTCAACTTTGGTTATGTACTTCTTAAAAAAACAGTCCTAGGGCCAAAAAAATGCACCCAGTGGTATATTTACTCTAAGTATATTTATTTTTCAGTGATATAAATGTCTCGTTCTCAAATCCTGGCGCTTGTGACATCACAAGCTGCAGGACAACCCACCCCAACCTGAGTCCAGCCCCTCACCTAGCAACCCCTGGTGCGGCTCAACCCACTTCAGTATAAAAGACGTCATGGTTGTTTTTCCTGAGTTCATCTCAGAGTTCGATGTTACGTTGTTGTTAAAATGCAGTACCGCTAATAACTATCAGTAAAAACGAAAAAACTTATTTACGGGCTCTTAAATCAACCGGACGACTGCTCACGGACCACATCCGTTCAGCGCTGGATGTGGTCCATGAAAAAAAGCGGTCCCCGCTAGAGAGAGCGTGTATAGCAGTTAGCAGCCAGTGTGTTACTCTGCAGCCTTATTGCTTGTTTTCGAAGAGTCAGACGAAGAGTTTTTAACATGGAGGGTGAACTTATGGATGTTTCTCAGCGGCCTACGCGACGCGTCAGCGCCTCATTTGCCCTGCCCAAAATGGCGTCTGCCTCTGGGTCTGACTCAGGGTCCCCTTTGGAGGGCGGAGTTAATGTAAACAGATTTTTGAAGGGCGTGGCCTTCAGAGCTCATTATCATAAACAGCCTGTTCAGAACGGAAGTCAGAAAAGGCACAACTAGAAAGGGGATATTTTATTATCTAAGAATTATTTTGTGCATTAAATTGAATGAACATGGTCTGGATAGCCCACAGACATACCATAAAAATTTATAAAACCAATATTTGGTCCCCTTTAAAATAAATCTGTTATTAAGTTAAAATAAAATTACTTGTTCAAAGATGTACAGTAGTCACATAAATGTTAACTTGTTTAAGAAACAAGTAAAAGGTAATTTCTCTGCAACTTTGTGGTCAGCAAGTTTCTTTTAGACTTGTTCATTAAAAACAAGAAACAAACTTGAGAAATTGCATTTCCAGCAATAATCAGAATCAGAATATCTTTATTGACATTGCACCGATACAACAGGAACATGTATGCACAGTCATCCGAAAGCTGGACTAAGTGTACGAAGCTGTAGCTGATTATCAGCGCGGCCATCTAATTTCTTATCAGAATGATAATCTTAGATATGAAAAAAGAGAAGAACCATGAGGGTAGATAGTGGTATTACAAAAAAGATCTTTCACATCTTGTCTATTAGGACACGATATGAGACATAAAAAAACTATACCAGCAAGCACAGTTCAGATAAATTGCATATGCATTTGAGGTCCAGGCGTTGAGATTTAGTCCATGAGCCTTGTTCAGATCAGCCACAGTTCTGTGATGTTTCCAGCCAGCCTTTCTGATAAGCGCTCAGAAAGTTCTCCAGGGATGGGGAGGGGGTGGGGGTGCAATAGATGCAGTTGTTGTCCTCGGTTACTTATGACCCAGGAGAAATTTGATAGTCAGCCCATATCCAAGGCTGTTTTGGGAGTCAGATTTGAGATGAGCTTGATTTTTGATTTTCTTCAGGCAGACAGTTTCTTTTCCTACAGCCTTGAGTGTCTATCTGGGTGATCCAAATCCAATATGGTTTAATTGTGGGAATCTTTCCACTGATCCATGCTATGAATCCTCATCCAAATTGATTCCACCACGCTGACGAGTCGCAAAGCCCGTAAAGCAGCTGATTTATTGAGGTCACGGCACGGATCAAACTCTCACTCTGACTCGGAAGCTTAGACATGGCAGTAATCGCCGCTGAGTTCTTCCTCAATTTCCGATAGAACAATATTCCACAGATGCCGAACAGTAAAGCACCTGCAATCATAAATCCAATTGTGTAAATATCGACATCCTCCACAGACAGGACTGACAGACACATGACCTTCCACTCGCCCCAGGAATCATCACGTAACCGCCGGAATGTGTCTGTGACGGGCAAGCTGGCTCCCCCGGACCATGTCGCTTTGTAGAAAAAAATCTTGTCAATAGAGTTGATCGTCCATGATACCAAATCCATAATCACTTTGCGTTCGAGAGATGAGTGCCGAGGAACTGCAGACAAGACAAAGAGCCACGCAGGGAGAGGAAAGGCGGGAGAGGAAACACAAAAGCTGCCGCTTGCGACCAGAGCAAGGGGGGGAAAAAAGCAGTGTGAATGTTTATTGCATTATTATTGCATTTTGCAACTTGCTGAAAAACAGCTAAAACTGGCACAAAAAAAACATGCCGAAATGTAGCTCAAATGAAGAACTGGCGTAAATTAGCAGAAGAAAGCAGAAAGAACACATTTGCTGAATTAGGTTTAAATAAGCAGAAATTAGCACAAAAATTGGTAAATTTTGCACTCACCCCCATCCTGATGAAGTGCTTTGAACGGCTAGTCATGAAAAGCATCACATCTGTCCTCCCTGACTCCCTGGATCCCTTCCAATTTGCATACCGACCTAATCGCTCAACCGACGATGCCATCTCCTCTGCCCTTCACACAGCTCTCACACATCTGGACACGAAGGACTCCTATGTTAGAATGTTGTTCATCGACTTCAGCTCGGCATTCAACACCATCATCCCCCAACAGCTCATCCTTAAACTGGACAGTCTGGGGCTGAACACCTCAATGTGTAACTGGCTGCTAGACTTCCTGACCGGGAGACCACAGACAGTACGAGTCGGGAGTAACACATCTAGCACCATCACATTGAACACAGGGGCCCCACAAGGATGTGTACTGAGCCCCCTTCTATTCACCCTGCTAACACACGACTGCACACCATCATACAGCTCCAACCACTTCATCAAGTTTGCGGACGACACAACAGTGGTGGGTCTCATCAGCAACAACGATGAGACGGACTACAGGAACGAGGTGAGCCGCCTGGCCTTGTGGTGCGGACACAACAATCTCACTCTCAACGTGGAGAAGACAAAGGAGATTGTTGTGGACTTCAGGAAGAAGGATGCCCAACATGCCCCTCTGACCATCAACAGCACCGCAGTGGAGAGAGTAGACAGCACCAAGTTCCTGGGAGTGCACGTCTCAAAGGACCTGTCCTGGAGCAGGAACACTGCAGCACTGGCAAAGAAGGCTCACCAGCGTCTCTACTTTCTCCGCAAGCTGAAAAGGGCTGGAGCTTCAACCCCCATCATGAGCACCTTCTACAGAGGTGCCATAGAAAGTGTCCTGACCAGCTGCATCACTGTGTGGTTTGGTGCATGTACTGCATCCTGCCGCAAGAGCCTCCAGCGCATTGTGAGAGCAGCTGAGAAGATAGTCGGCACCTCCTTCCCCTCACTGCAGGACTTACACAGCAAACGCCTCACTCGGAAAGCCCACCGCATGGCAGGTGATCCCACACACCCACTACACAGCCGCTTCAGACTGCTGCCATCAGGGAGGAGACTGAGGAGTCTCCAGGCTCGAACCAGCAGACTGAGAGACAGCTCTGTTCATCAGGCAGTCAGGATGCTAAACACTCTGCCTGCTCTGCCCCCCCTCCCATTTGAACTGCCTTAACACTAAAACTTTCTCACACATTACCACACAACACAAAGATTTTAACACTGGACTCTGTGTCATCAAACGGTTTATTCACTAAGCTCTCGGTCATGTGCTCATACAGTTTGCACTACTTCTCATACTTGCACTAATGTTTGTATTACATCACTGCCTATAATCATAATACTGTTTACATTCTCTGTTTACATTTATTAATACTGTTTACTTTTATTACTACTGCTTACATGTAACTACTACTGTTTACATTTACACTACTCTAATATCTACACCACTGCTGATACATATACAATGTGCTCTGAACGGTCTTATTTAGGGATGCCCAATGTGCCTTACTGCATATGCCACTTTTTGCCTCTATAACAACATCAACTACTACCTCATACATATACTGTGTACATTAACTCATACGCTGCTTTGCCACTTTGCAAATGTCAATGCTAGAAACCTTTAGTTTATTTTAGTTATACTTTTTATACTCTTTTTTTATACTAGTATGCAAAAACTCAGGACAGTATTATGTTCATTAAATGTTTAATGTTTTAGTTTTAGAGTTGGTGTAAATTTTCATACTCTTATTCCACTATGCAAAAAACTCAGGACAGTGTTAGTTTTACTATTTTATGCTTATGTCAATTATTATATGTTTTAGTGTTTCAATGTTTAGATGTTTACTGTTGCACCGAGGGACTGAGAGAAACGCAATTTCGGTCCTGTGTATGTCCTGTACAGTACATATTGCAGATCTGACAATAAAGTTGACTTTGACTTTGACTTTGAAATTAGCTAAAAAAAAGCTGAAATTAGCAAAGATAGCTGAAAAGTAGCTGAAAAGGCAGAAAGAATCTCAAACTATCCGAATGAAGCGTAAAGATGAAATGAGTTAAAAAAACGTGGAATTACGGTAGCTGAAAAAGCAAAAGTTAGCATAAAAACAGCTAAATAGTAGCTGAAATGGCAGATAGGAGAAAAAACTGAAATGAGCACAACAAGCTGAAATTAGCATAACAAAGTTAATTAGCCTGAAAGTAGAAATTACCACAAGAAAGTTTAATTTATCTGAAAACTGTTGAAATTAGCTAAAAGCGCTAAAAGGTATATAGCTGAAAAGTAGAACAAGCTTAAATTCCCAGAAGAAAGCAGAAAGAAATGATTGTTCAATTGGGCTGAAAGAAGCAGAAATGCACACAAAACAATGGAAATAATCTGAAAAAAGCTGAAATTATCAACAAACAGCTGAAAAGTAGCTAAAAAGCAGAAATAAGCTGAAATTACAAGAAACTGGAGGGAGAGCACATTGTTGCTGAAAAAAGCTGGAAAAAGTTTAAAGAGTGCAAAAAAATGTGTAATTAGCTGAATAAGTTTACATTAGCATAAAAACAGCAAAACAGTAGCTGAAATATAAGAAAAAGCTGAAACTTACAGAAATAAGCTGAAAGGAGCATAACAAGCTGAAATTAGCAGAAAGAAGTTACAAGTACAAAAATGTTAGCAGAAAGAATCTAAAAGGAGCACAAAACAGCTGAAAAAAAACAGCTGAAATGAGCTGAAAATAGCAGATTTTTTTAAATTTACACAAGGAACCTGGAAGAAGCTGAACCAGAACAAAATGTGGAAGAAGCAGTAAAACGTTGTAAACAGATCTAAAGATTTGAAGGAAGTAATATGAGCTCAATTTATTTTCCATGAGGAAAAAAGTGACAGAAAAAGCTAAATATTTCAAAAAGCTAAAGTTGCACCAATACCAAAAGTCACAGCATAATTGTCCTGAAACAGCTGAACGTTTGGATTTATTTGCGGAAATAGCTTGAAAACTGCATGACGAGAATTGCGCCGAAAAACAAACAGAAGAAAAATGGATAACAAATACTGTAGTGTGAATGCTTCATAAACATTCACACAATAATCTTATAACATTAGTAACAGGGATCACTTTTTTAAATGATAGTGCACCAACAACCCAAGTTAAACCATGAATTAAGAAATGTTTGTTCAGTTATTTTTACAAACATTTATCAGTTGAATAAAAATTTTTTCGCTAATGTGCTAAAAACCAAATTCATCAATGATTTAGTCACAAAACTCCTTAAATGGCAGTGTAAACCTGCAGGACCCTTGCATGCTCGTATAGGTAGGTGACTAAAGTCACGTCCTACAGACGTTGTGGCTGAGCGGACGCTGAAAACATGAATCCCTTCCATTACTTTCCTCTGTCTCCTTTTCATCAAACTTGCTATGTTCTATTCAGAACTAGCGCTCATCTCCATGGAAATTAAACAAGATGTTAAAATTCTGGACCGGTGATTAGACTGAGAGGGTTTATTTGCCATGTCTTGGTCGTTGCAGAAGTGCTTTTAAAAATCATTTGTATTTACACTAAAGAAAAACACTGTGTCCTGCAGGAACAGGAGGACGAGGGTGTGTCTCTAGTGCGAGTGACCAGCAGGACGAGTCCTCACAAGGTGGAGCGGGTTTCCGGTTTGGTGGCGCACTCCCATGTTGACATGCCAAAGGTGAGTGAGGACAAGCAGGAAGTATCTTCTGAGGCTGAGCACAAAAGCAGCAGCTGAAATGTGATACTGGTGATGTGATGATGTAGTTCATCACAAACGCACCCTGTCATAATAACATTTTATTACTGTTCATTTAAGTTCATTTTGCAGTGGTGTAAACACTTACAAAAGGGGGCGAAAATTAAAAACGTAATTCAAGCTAAGGTCTAATTTCAGAAACTATGGTACATTAACTCAAGTCAGATACCCAACAGCTTCTCTTGGTCACATGTTCCTCAACAATAGTTTAAAACAAATTCAAGTGATAAAGGTATTTTACGTTTAACATAGCATCTTGGGGGTCGGAGAAAATGTCAACGAGGGCCACATTGGTCCCCGGGGCCTTGAGTTAGATAAGTGATTTAAGGTGCTTGGTCATCTTTGACCAAATTACTCCACATAAAAAAATACCAAAGGAAGGCAGCACAAAAGACAATACAGGTAGTCCTCGACTTACGAAGGCCTCGACTCACGAAGTTCCGGCTTTACGAATGAACTCCGAAACCATAGCACCGAGTTACGAGCTGAAGTTCCGGCTTTACGAATGATCTCCGTTAGAAACCATAGCACCGAGTTACGAGCTGGATGCGCCCTTACGACCGCGAAATACGGTACCTGAATCTTCGTCATGGTGGCTAATTTACATGTTGGGAAGGGGGAGAGTGGGAGGGAGGTGGGGTGGT